>JABYQJ010000070.1:0-108373 GCA_022606055.1 Trametes gibbosa | reverse complement strand
GTCGCACCCGGCTAAGATTGACAAGGCGGTGGCAAACAAAGCCGCTGTAAAGTGCTTTGCGTGTGGCCAGATTGGCCATTACGCTGCCGACCCCGCTTGTCCGAAGTTCGGACAACGTGGGGCTAATGGACCTAAGATGTTCGCTCAGCGAGTAGTCGACGATACCTCAGATCACGAGGCGGGCGACCACTCGGCCCGGGAATTTCACCGGGAGATTCGCCCGAAGCAAAGGAATACGAGGCCGAAAGGCTGATGGATGAGACACCTTATCCGGACGAGGATGAGTACCCTCAGTCAGAACCGGGATATGGCGGGTCTCAATATGAGAGTGAGGGAGAGGTGGATAACTCGTCGGGAATCGACTACGACTATGGCGACTCCGTATTATTCGGTGCCATGCGAGTAGAGGCACTGCATATCGCAGGTGTTGAGGAAGCCGAGCGGCTTAATAGCATGGCCATAGCCAGAGATAAGGGATTGCGACATGCGTGGCTATACGATGCCAAAGTACGACGTGCTACCGAAGAAGGGGCTCAACCGCGACGAAGGCCGGATAGTCAGCGCACGTTGTGCGCGGAATTATGGATCAATGGAGTCAAGGCGCTCGTGTTATTCGATTCTGGATGCACGACAGATTCAATTACGCCGGAATTTGCATATATATGCAAGGCTAGTCGAGTGGATCTGAAAGAGCCAGTTGGGCTCCAATTGGGGACTAAAGGCAGCAAGACGAGGATAAACTTTGGGGCGAGAGCCATGTTGACAGTAGGCACTGTCAAACAGGAACACTACTTCGACGTCGTCGATATAGATCGTTACGATGCCATTCTGGGCACAGTATTCTGTCGAGAGCATGGTGTGTTATTGGACTTTGGGCGCGACCAGATAGTGGTCAAGGGGACGGTCATTCCGTTATTCAGGGAGCCAATACTGGCCATGGACCGAAAGGACAAGAGAATAGGAGGCCGTCCTCCGATAATACCCGCTACTATCGAATAGGAGAGCATGGCGCTATCCACGAAGGTGGAGCCCTCCCGGACGCGTCATGCACACTCCGAGTCGAGTATGGAAAGGGGAGGGGACGGCAAGAGAGCCGTAATAATTCCAACCCGACATCAAGGAAGAGCGAGAAACGAGGTGTCGCCGGTAATCAGAGAGGATAATTTCCCAACGACTCATTCGTCGGAGCCCAGGCTAAAGTCAGCCAAAGAAGAAAATCGACGCCGAATAGGCAGAGTTATGGAACAGATTGCTATAGGGCAATGGGAAGAGTTAGCTGGACCGAGCAGCTATATGGCTGCCGTGACAGAAGACGAAGAGGAGGAGCTAGAGAAGCTCAGGACGAAATGGTATAAGGCCACTGAGGATATAATGAGGCCCCCACCCGAGGAGCTACCTCCATTTAGGGAGGTGGATCATAAAATCCCGTTAATTGATGAACAAAAAACATACAAATACCACCTGCCACGATGCGCAGAGTCTATAAAGACAGAGCTTCTTGCTAAAATCAATCGATACGTAAAGGCAGGATGGTGGAAACCAGCTACAGTGTCGCAAGCGGCACCTTTACTGTGTGTAGCCAAAAGGACGGCAAATTACGAACTGTAATTGACGCGAGACAGCGTAATGATAACACGGTCCATGACCTGACGCCATTTCCTGACCAGGATCAGATTCGAATGGACGTAGCCCGAGCCAAGTACCGCTCAAAGATCGATTTGTCCGATGCATACGAACAAGTTCGCATTATTGCGGCCGATATTTGGAAAACTGCATTCGCAACGCCCTTTGGGACGTTCGTGAGTGAAGTTATGCAGCAAGGGGACACCAATGCGCCGTCTACGTTCCAGAGACTAATGACCACGATTTTTCGTGAGTTTATAGGGCGGTTCGTGCATGTATATTTAGACGATATTTTCGTCTTCTCCAATACTAAGGCTGAACATGAAGAGCATCTTGGGCTCGTGTTTGATGCATTACGCAAGGCAAAATTATATCTAAGCCGCAAGAAGTGCGATTTATTTTCCAAGAGCCTGGACTGTCTCGGCCATCGCATTGATGACCGAGGGCTACATGCAGACACCGACAAAATGAGTCGTATTCGCACTTGGCGAACGCCGCGGTCGTACCACGATGTCCAGCGGTTTTTAGGGCTGGTCAATTATTTGGCACACTTTATGCCCGACGTCACGTCATTTACTGCGCCTTTATCGGACATGGTACATAATGACCGGCCATTCATATGGCGGGCGCTGCATGACAAATGCTTCGAGTCTATAAAGGCGTTGGCGTGCAAAGTGCCCATACTACGGCCAATAGACCCCGAGAAGCCTGAACCAATATGGTTGATCTGTGACGCCTCACTATACGGTGTCGGGGCAGTTTATGGCCAGGGTCCCGATTGGCAAACGTGCCGGCCTGCAGGATTCATGTCAAAGAAATTGACCAGCGCCCAACGTGCCTACCGCACTTATGAGCAGGAAGCACTAGCCATACTAGAAGGGCTGTTGAAATGGGAAGATAAATTGTTAGGGCGGAAAATCCGCATAGTGACCGATCATCGAGCACTTGAATTCCTCAAGGGGGTACCGCGGCCTAATAATTGGCAGATTCGTTGGTACGAGTACCTGTCGCGGTTCGATTATACAATATCGTATATACCCGGCCACCTGAATAAGGTAGCGGACTGTTTGTCCCGGTATCATGAGATGGATGGTTCTCAAGATACGTTCGAGGAATACGAATATGCGAATGCCGATAGTAGGCTTGATCCTGACAGGGATGATTTGCCTCAATCTCGAGTATTGGAGTTGAACGCTGGTCGTATTATCAGGCATACTGCCAAGAAAATGGCCATGATAGCGGCTGAGGAGGCAGCTCGTAAACTGAAAGAGCCGGTCGAGGCCCGACAGGATGAAGCTGCCCAATATGCACAACACCAGCCTGAGCGAGTATTGCTCCCATCATCGGAGGATGGCCCCAGTCCGACTCTATCCGAATCCTTGACTAAGGGGCCGCCACTACGGCCCCATGTAGAATTGGAAGACGGGTTTATGAACGCCATTAGAAGTGGCTATAGCGGTGACACAACGTTTCGGAAGATATTGGAAAATCCCGACCATCACCGAAACTTCCGGATTACGGATGGATTGATCCACACGAAAAATCGTGAATATGAAGAAGTACTGTGTATACCGCGGGTATTATTTAAACAACGGATGATTCCGGAGTTAATCCTAGATCGAGCACATACCACTTTGGGCCACTTAGGGCCTCAGCGAACCGCGGAATACGTCCGTCGATGGTTTTGGTGGCCTACGTTGAGACGAGACGTGGATAAGTTCTGTACCACTTGCGGTATATGTCATATGGCGAAAGCCTCCACTCATAAGCCCGCGGGGTTACTACATAGTATGCCCGTGCCTCGAAGACCTTGGGAATCCATATCCATGGATTTCGTTGGACCTTTTCCGGTTGCGTTTGGCTGTGATTATATATGGGTGGTGGTGGATCGGCTGACGTCCATGGTCCACCTCATTCCCATCCGGACTACGGATACGGCTGCCGATTTGGCATTGGTATACCTCCGCGAAGTAGTACGACTACATGGTCTTCCTGAATCCATCGTGTCCGACAGGGATAGCAAGTTCACTTCCAAGTTCTGGAAGGAACTACACCGATTACTAGGAGCTAAACTGCTCATGTCCACGGCGTTCCACCCTCAAACGGACGGGCTTAGCGAACGGACTATCCGGTCAGTGACACAGATATTGCGTTCGACGGTGGCTCCCGACCAGCTTGATTGGTACCAAAAGTTACCGCTTGTGGAGTTCGCCTTGAACTCGGCCTCTAGTGCTACCACTCAATTCGCCCCATTCGAATTGAACTACGGCTATTTGCCCAGATCCATGAACGGAATCAATACCGATTCGCAATTCGCGGGGGTACGCGAATTTGCGGTCCGAGCTCGGGCTAATGTGGAAGCTGCCCATGATGCCATAATCGATGCGCGAGTCGCTCAGACTCATTATGCAAACAAGCATAGGCTCGCTGAGCCAATATATGCTGTGGGAGACCAGGCGTATTTGTCTACGAAGAATTTATCGGTGCCCAAGGGCAGAGCACGAAAACTGGTACCTAAATATATTGGGCCATTCCGTATCACGGAAGCTTACCCTGATACTTCGAGTTATGTGCTGGACTTGCCACCAGAAATGAAGGAGCGGAGGATACACCCTCGGTTTCACGCTTCACTACTTCGGCCACATGAGCCCAATGACGACGTGATGTTCCCTCACCGGGAAGCCCGGGCCTTCTACGACCTTGGCGCGGACGATAGCACGGAGTGGCTAGTGGACGAAATCATTGGCCACGAGTGGCAAGGTAACAAGTGCCGGTTCCATGTTCGATGGACATTAGGTGATCACACCTGGGAACCTTACGAGAACTGTAAAGACCTGGCGGCGCTCGACGGCTATTGTCAGCTAATGGGAGTAGAAACCTGGCAATTACTGCCTAAGAAGCCAAGAAAAGGCCGGGCTTGAGCAGTTCTGCTCGAATTAGTGGACATGACGCGGAGTGACGCAGTGTGACTGGACGTGTCGCGACGCGTAAGCGCTGAGATCGCAGATGCAGGCGCTTAGCACTTCACCGCTAAGGGTCGATTACCGGCGTGAAGGCACTTGGCCAGCGAGGACTCCGTCGCTCTCCTGCTCTCTCCCACCTCTCATCACCTCTTGGTAGACCATACGACTCTGCGACCACTATGCCCGGCGACTCAGCGAACACGCAAGACAATTCGGGAACGACGAATCCCGCCGAAATGGCGGTAGACAGCAGCTTGGCCAATATGGCCCCAAATGCGGCTATGCAGCCAGCGGTATCGATGCCAGTGTATGGGCAGTTCCCGCAACAGGCGCAATATGCAGCCATGCCGCAAAATTTCATGACAGGGGCAGGGCCGCCCATGACGCAAGGAATGTACATGCAGCCGCCTCAGCTAGGATTTGGATACGGTACAGGAGGCCAATTTCGGCCGGGATCGACAGTGGGCCCCAACGTGGGAGGCCCTCCGCAACTGGGAGCGGTACCCGGCATGCCGCCGTTAATGCCATTAACGTCGCTATCGTGGGCCGCAGTGCCGGGACAGCCGCTGCTAGTTGCGCACACGGTGGGATGCGTTATTTGCGCTGAATTCCTAAGGCATTATGGAGCATCGGCCAACGATGCGGCCTTCGTAGAAGCGCAAACCACGGTACAAGGGGAATTGCAAGCGCGCTTCTGGCGTCATTTCGAAGAGCATGCTCGCTCTGAAGGGGGAAGGGCCAGAGAAGAAGCAGAACGAGCAGCTCAAGAGCTGGCGACGGCACAGGCCAGAATTGAAGAACTAGAGGAGTCTCGGGACAGAGAACAGGCGAGGAATCGCCGGCAGGCGAATGAGGACCGCGAACTACGAGAGCGATATCGCTCGGAGCGGAACTCGGCGAGAGAACGCATTAGCGAGTTGGAGGACGAACGGCGTCAGTTATTGCGACAACTGCGGGACCCGCGCGAGATGAGCCCACGGCGTGATCGCCAAGAACATGGGCATGGACGAATTTGAACCCCGCCTCGTCGAGGACATGACAGCAGACAGGACGATTACCCCTCCAGCAGCCGGCTGACCGACGCGCCTGAGAAGTTTACGGCGTACGACTCGGACGAGTCCGACGAGGACGACGTTTACGACGTTGATCGGATTCAGAAAGTATCTGACCGACAACGCGTCCGCAATGCTCGGCGTGACCTGCCGCCGCCCCCAGCTCCCGGAACGGGACCCGCATTCACCATGGCCGGGCAACACGCGCCTACGATCCGCATCCCGGAAGGATGGCCTAGCAACATGCTAGCTGTTCCCGCCGAATCCGACGCCAGACTGGCGTCTCATTGGTATAACTTCGTGCCAGTGAGCACCGAAGACGCGAGGATGATGATGAGCGCGGCCCACGCCGACATGGGCGAAGCTCGACACCGGATCCAGCATCTGTTGGCCCAGATCTCGGACAACCCGGCGCTCACAGGGGTACAAGGCATGCGTGTGCTGAACGAGCACTGGCGTAATCCTGATAGGAGGACCGCGCCGTTGGGCACTGCTCCGGTACGGAGTTATGGGCGACGGGGCTCGCCTCAATACACCCCTCCGGGACTCATCCCTACGTCTACGGCGCATTTGCCGCCGCCCACTACTCGGTTTCGAAGTGAGCCAGCTAAGCCACGGATCAACCAGCCCCGACTCGCTGACGCGGTGAGCCGCTGGATTGAATGGCTGTCGCTCCATCAGAGCCGGATACCCGCATGGATGGAACGAGCGGACGGTACTATGGACGGAGCGCCCCGGCCCGAGAACGTAGAGCTCCATCTCATGATTCGCAGGCCAGTGGGCCGAGGTGTATCGGTCGATGACCGAGGACGGTGGATATCGCTTTCGCAGGAGCTATTCTCGGTTCCCGGATTGTACCGGCACATCATCCAACACGGGCACTACCCGCGCCAGCCAGTATATTCGCCCGATGCGCGATTCGCCGGGTCCTACCGGGAAGGCGAGCTTACCGTCTTCCACGTCGCTCGATGGTACGCCAGTGCGGGCGTGGGGTATGATCTTGCCGATCGAGTGCAAATGTCCGCGTGGCGAGCTCGGGCCTTGTTCCATGGCCGGGACTACACCGATCTCCAACACGCGTTCCCCAGAATCAACTCAGTGGCTGAAGTGCCGACCGTGCCCAACCTCTTCGAGCTGCAAACTGCTCAAGCGGCGGCTCCCCCAACGGCGGCCATTATGGTTACCCCGGCGCCGATCGCCCCGACAGTCGGGCCGCCCGCTGGAGCCGTCACCGAGATGATGGACACGGAAATGGCTGAAGGGCCAGCGACTGGAGGTCCTAGCCAGGGACTGGCCCCGACCGTGCACAACGCCGGCATGCCAACCACTAGCCCGGATGGATCACAATCCTCCGCTAGCACCCCGCTCGCTAACGCTGGCGATTCCGCCCCGAACTAGTCGTCTCCGCCTCTAAACCCGTCTCTAACGCCGCCGTATGTCGCAGTTGGATCGATTCGACACACCTTTGCCCAGTGTGTCGTCTTAGCATGGGCTTGCGCTGCTTATATTCGCAGCAAGACTTTGTAGTAGCCCGCCTACTTAGTCATTTCAGGGCTACCCGTCGCTTATATTCGCGACCACTCGTCACCATCCGCGCAGGCCACAGCATGGCCATTCGTCGTCCAATACGAAACATCAAAAATCAACAAAACCCTATGCAAATCATGCATCATCACGAGTCAATCATGACTTTGTATACAATAGTTGGAAGCCAGACAACTCACCCCAAACTGGCCGAACGCCGCTTATATTCGCGGCCTTGTATATATACAGACCCCAGGCTGATATTGGCCAACGATGTGCTACTACCCTTACTCGACCGACTATTCGGTAGATTTTGGACCGTATTCACGGCAATTTCAAAGGCACGGTCAGCGTACGCTGGCTGCCCGTCGCCTTTGACCCAACCTCATCCAAGCGCGATTGCTGCTTATATTCGCAGCCTTTACTTATATTATACGCCCCGGTATCGGGTCTAGGGGGGGAGAGTGTAAGGGCAGCCCAGGGAACACCCATTAGCTTAAGAGCTAGCGATAATAATAATTATACACGAGATTCTTATGTAATAGTTACTCGCGTACGGCGTCCGAGTATTCGGGACTCGGGCGTCTGGTGGGCCAAGTCTTTACTCTTGCCCACCATCCTTCTGGAGTACGCCGCCTAATACAGGCCCGGACCAAGCTACTCTAGCGGGATAAAGGGACAGTAAAGCACCTACGTGAGTCTCACAGGGTGGGTCGCCCTTGTCGGTCGTCGCCCCCTCGAGCTGCTCGTCGGTCGTCGCCCCCTCGAGCTGCTCGTCGGCGACCGGAGTCGGCTCGTTCTCGACGAAGCGAACGTTGCGCTCGACGCCAACGGTGCGCTTGTCGGGCCAGTAGACGCGATAGCCTTTCGCATTCGGTGCGTATCCGAGGAAGCGACCTTCGCGTGCTTTGCTGTCCATCTTCTCCGACTGCTCCTTGCGGACCCAGAGCTTCGCTCCGAAGCGGTGCAGGTCGCGCAGGTCGGGAGGTTCGCCGTACCGCTGCTGATAAGGCGTTAGGCCACCTAGAGCGCGAGTCGCTGTGCGATTTTTCAGCCAGGTAGCGTGCAGGATAGCGTAGCTCCAGAGCAACTTGGGGAGTCCCGAATCGATGAGCATGGCGCGCGAGTGCTCCGCGAGCGTACGATTGACGCGCTCTGCGACACCGTTGTGCTCGGGAGTGTCGTGCACGGACGTGCGATGTTTTGTGCCCTTCGCTCGAAGGTGCTCTTCGAAGTCGTGGCCGCAGAACTCGCCGCCGTTGTCGGTCTGGAGTTCTTTGATGCGACGGCCCTCCTGCGTCTCGAGCTCGGCTTCGAGCTGCTTGTATGACTTGAACGCCTGGCTCTTCTCCTTCTGGACGAAGGTGTGCGTCCAACGCGAGTGGTCGTCCGTCCACGATGTCGTGTACTTGTTGCCTCCTAGCGAAACGGTACCGGCGCTCCATGTGTCGGCGTGAAAGCGATCGCCGTACTTCTTAGCGAGCGCGGACTGGCGTTCGTCCGGCACTGGTGCGCGTGTGATTTTCGCCTGGATGCATGCTTCACAGACCTCAGTGGTAGAGTCGTCCGTGAGCTTTACGCCGGCGACGCGCTGCTGTTCGACCATGCGCAGCGATACGTGCTGCGACACGTGGCTGAGGCGACGGTGGAGCTCCAGGTTCGTCAGCTCAGTCTCCGGGAGCTTTCCAACTCCAGTAGCGGCTGCTACGTCCTGGTGCGTGACTTGGTAGAGTCCGTTTAATAGCGGGACTCGTCCGATGACTGTCCCGGAATTGCGATGGAGGAAGCGGCATTCGCCCTTCTCGAATACGGCCGAATATCCCGCTTCGTCGGCGCGTCGAATTGACACGAGAGCGAACGCAATATCGGGGGCGTGGAGCACCTTCTCCAACAGTACGGTCGTCTTGCCGGCACTGTTGGGAATCTGCACGCGCACGCTTCCTTCGCTGATGGCTGAGAAGGAGCGCCCGTCTGCTGCGGTGATAGGCCGCGGTGGGTCGAGCTTGTCGTACGTGACGAAAGACTCGCGACAGGGGAAGATGTGGCGCGACGAGCCACTGTCGTAGACCTCGACACGCCGACGCGCGATCGCGTCGCCGGGATTTGCGACGCTTCCGAGTGCGATAGCGAATGCGTGCTCACCGGCGTTGTCGACGGCCGCATTGGCGGACGTCTGCGCTCTGCTGCCGTTTCCGCCGCCGCGCCTGCGCCCTCGAGACGCCTGGCTCCTAGGGCCTTGCCCTTCCTTCCCTCCGCCTTTGCGCCAGCAGTCGGCCTTGATATGGCCCTTGCGCTTGCAGTTGAAGCATTCAAGCAGCGCGCTGGGCTGCGCAGCGAGCGCCGAGTCGCTCGACGAGCTGGGTGCGTTGAGCTTGCGACGGTCGAACTCTTCACTGACGGCAAAGATAATATCGCTGGGCGAGAGGAGGTTTCCCGTCATGCGCGCGGTGGTCGAGAGTGTCGTGAGAAGCGTGCCGTACGACTCGGGGAGCGACTGGAAGATCGCGGCGGAGAACTCGGGATTGGGGAGTGGGGAGCCCATGCCAGCGAGCTCCTCACGGAAGCGGGCGAGCGTGTCGAAGTGCTCGCGCACGTCGCCGCCCTCGACGCACCTCGTATTAAGCAAGCGCGTGCGGACGCTGCTAGCGTACATCTCCAACTTCCCTTCATGCTCCTTCATGACAGCGCTCCAGACGGCCGACGCGGTCGGCAGGTCTTTGACTTTGAGGAGGAGCGAGTCGGTGATCGTTCCGTAGATCTGTTGCCGGGTCGCGAACTCTTTCTGGTCGTAGTCGTCGAGTTTCGCCTCTGCAGCCTCAACCTTGGCGAAGTAGTCGTCGTCCGACAGGCTCGCTAGCGGGTCGGGCTTCACGCCGGACTCGCGCTGCGGAATTTCGCCTCGCGTGGTACTCGGAGCGGCGCTCGTGGTCGCGAGACCTGGCGTCTGCTCGGTACTTGTCGCGGGCTCGGACTTTGTACGGGGCCAAGGAGGGGGAGAGGGAGGACGACGAGCCGTACCAGTTAGATGTCGCATCAGACCGCGTGCCCCGAGAACCGTGTGCATCCGCTCCTTGTAGGTGATCCAGTTGGATCCATCCTGCGCGAGCTTGGGAACGTTGAAGAGGTTCGGAGCGTTGGGGGTTGAGTGGGAGAGCGACATTGAGGCAGGGCTCATAACCTGTGAGCGTAGCAACTATCGTAGCGGCGCGACCTCAGTGTTCGGGAAAAGAACGATGATATTAATAGTTACCTATCGTAGCGGCGCGACCTAATGTACATGAGCGCGATGGAGCGATTAAGTAGCGACCGAAGCTCACCTCAGCGTTCGGGAAAAGAACGATGAGGTGGGCGCTCAAAATCGTCGCGCAAATCTACGATGGGCGCCTAACTACGATATGGGGCGGAGTAGCTTTGAATACGAAAACAAACGAATGTATTTACGTGTATCGTATGCGTGGTCCGAATACAACACGGAGTGCGCGCGCGCGTGAGCAGAGAGGTGAGAAGCGGGGTTTTCTGGTGTGGTACGCCGGTGGTGCTCATCATCGGTCACCTCGACGGCTCTACTCAGCGCGATCAACAGCATTGCACGGGACGAGCACGCTCTAGACGGCGAACCACATGCGTCCGCGCTCGCTGCGCAAGGGATCAAGTGCTTCAACTGCAACAAGGAAGGTCACACGAAGGCGGAGTGCTGGAGCAAGGGCGGTGGCAAGGAGGGCCAAGGGCCAAAGCGTCGAGGGAGGAAGAAGCGAGACGACAAAGGGAAGGCGAGAGAGGACGCAAACGAAGCCGCGAAGGTCGCCGTCATCTCCGCGCCGGTCGCGAGCAACACCACGCCGCAGACCCTCATCGACGCGACATTCTGGGATGAATCGGTGTGTCTAGTCGCCACCGACTTTGCAAAAGTATCAGCAAGCCCACTGAAGCCCACGCCATACACACGCCTCGTCGACTTGGGCGCATCCCGCCACTTTGATCCTCACCGCAACAACTTCACTGCCTTTCGCTCTATTTCCCCCATCCCCATCAACTCCGCTGATGGTCGTGTGTTTCACGCAACAGGCGAGGGAGACGTGCGCGTCGCCGTTCGACACGGCAGACACATCATCAGCTTCGTTCTGCATCACGTCCTCTACGCCCCGTCCATGCCTATCGCCCTCACCTCCATCAGTCAGCTGGTCAAGCACGGCTTTCAGGTCCACTTCGAGCGAGATGGATGTCACATCGCAACGCCCGCTGGGACCGCACTCCCCGTCATCACTGAGCGCAGCGGACTGTACCCCTTGTCAGGCATCAAACCGAGCAGCGCTGCGCGAGCGACTGAACACGCCGCCACAGCTATGTCGCAGCTCGAGTTCCACCGACGCATGGGTCACGCCTATCCCCCGACACTCCGGAAGATGGTCTCAGAAGGAGTCATCACCGGCATTGATCTTGACGCAGCGGAGGTGGACTTCTGTGAAGTCTGCATACAGGCCAAGCAAACTCGCGAGCCTTTTCCCAAGGAGCAATCGAGTCCGCGTGCAGAACGGTACGGAGAACGCGTTCATACGGACGTGTGGGGCAAGGCGCAGGTACGCTCATGGAACGGAAAGGAATATTTTATCACATTCCTCGACAATCACACTGACGAGGCCTTCGTCTCGCTCATACGGACCAAAGACGAAGCTCTGAAGACGTACCAGGCATACGAGGCGTGGACTAAGTCGCATCGCGGTGTCACTGAGATCAAGACGATTCAAAGCGACCGCGGCGGCGAATATATGAGCAACGCCTTCGTCGAGCACCTCAAGAGCCACGGCACCAGCCGTCGACTCACTGTCCACGACTCGCCTCAGCAAAATGGCAAAGCTGAACGTCTCAATCGTACGCTCCTCGAGCACGCACGAGCTCTTCTCCTCGACGCGCAACTTCCCAAATCCCTGTGGAGCGAAGCCGTCATGCACGCGACCTGGCTACGCAACCGCACGACGTCCGTGAACACGCCTGGTCGCACCCCATACGAGCTCGCCACTGGCAGCAAGCCGGACCTCGCACACCTCCCTCGCTTTGGCGCTACGTGCTGGGTGCTACAACAGAACGTCGGGAAGCTCGATCCTAAGTCGAAACCCGGCCGATGGGTCGGATACAGCCTGGAGAGCAAGGGACACAAGATATACTGGCCAGAACGCCGCACCGTCTCTGTGGAACGAGACGTGCGCTTCCCACCGGAACAGCATGCAACCGCAAGCGTTCGTGTTCAGTCCGAGGGGGAGCTGGTATCTGGCGACGTCCCGAACACACCTGCTACTCGCCCTGACCCTGCCTCCATCGCTCAAAGCACTCGCTCATCGACGCCCTCCCCATCTGTATCTGCACCCACAAGCTCTCGTGTCTCTGTCGCCCCCTCTTCCTCTTCATCAACACCCTCGTCGTCTAACACACAGCCGTCGCTCGAGCATGATGCCGAGCAGAACGCGCCCGCCCCAGCACCCAAGCTTGAGCCCGAAGGCCGTCCACAACGCGTCCGCAAGCCATCCGCATGGATACGCGATCTTCAAGCCGGCATTGGTACAACAGGAGGCTGTGGTGCACAGCGCGTACCCAGAACGATACTCAACGAGGACGCACGGCTCGCTGCAGAGACCTGGGAGTATGAGACCGTCGAAGCAAACGAGGACGAGCCACCCTACGACGAAATCAATGATGACGCAATACTCTTCGCATTCGCTGCAATGAGCTCGGAAGACGAGCCGTCATACCGTCAGGCGATGGCCGGCCCCGAGCGAAACGAGTGGAATGCAGCTACGGACGACGAAATCGGTCGCATCAGGAAGATGAAGACATACGTCCTCGTCCCACGGCCGCCCAACGTCAACGTCATCGGCGTCGTCTGGTCGATGCGAAAGAAGCGTAACGAGCGCAACGAAGTGGTCAAATTCAAGGCACGCCTCTGCGCTCAAGGCTTCTCTCAGGTCTACGGGATTGACTACACGCTCACTGCTTCACCTACCGCTCGCGCATCATCTTTCCGTCTTGTTCTTGCTCTCGCTGCTGCCAACGACTGGGAGATCCACCAGATCGACTTCAAAAACGCGTACCTTAATGGCGACCTCGACGAAACAATTTACATGCGACAGCCACCTGGCTACGAGGTCCCCGGCAAGGAGCACTACGTCTGGCGACTTCAGAAAGCACTATACGGACTCAAACAGGCCGGACTTCTGTGGTACCGCGTCGTTTGCGCACTTATGGACGAGATCGGCCTCACTCGAAGCGACTACGACCCTGGCGTGTTCCATCTTGTCCTTAACAATATTATCATCATTATTGTCATCCACGTCGACGATTGCACCCTCGTCACAAACAGCGTCCCACTCATGGCCGCGCTGAAGCAGCAACTCGCCCAACGATACGAGATCGTTGACCTCGGAGAAATACGCTGGCTCCTCGGGTACGAAATTCGTCGTGACCGCTCCGCTCACACCATTTCGCTTTCTCAAGGCGCGTACATCGACACGCTCCTCTCGCGCTTCAACATGGCCGACGCACATCCGCTTTCTATTCCACTCGACCCCCACGCGAACCTGTTCGACTTCTCGCTGAATGACGATGAACGAGCGGCCATGCACGACAAGCCCTATGCACAACTAGTTGGCTCGCTCATGTATGCCGCCACCAGCACTCGCCCGGACATCGCGTTCGCTACGTCAACACTCGCTCGCTTCATGTCCGATCCTGCCACGACTCACTGGGAGGCCGCGAAGCGTGTTCTGCGCTATCTCAAGGGCACCCGCGACCACGTCCTCAATCTCGGCTCAACTTCGGAGGGCCTTATTGGCTACACCAACGCCGACTGGGCGTCGCAGGCTCACCGTCACTCCATTTCCGGATATGTTTTCCTCTTCACCGGTGGTGCTATCAGCTGGCGTTCGCACAAGCAGCCCATTATCGCTCTCTCGACGACCAAGGCCGAGTACATCGCTGCCTCCGATGCCTCTCGGGAGGCCGTCTGGCTCCGACGACTCCACGCTGAGCTCACCACCACATCCCCTTCCTCTCCGACACCTCTTCGATGCGATAATCAAAGCGCGCTCAAGCTCATTCGGAACGTCGACGTCTTTCACGCTCGCACAAAGCACATAGACATTCGTTACCACTCAATCCGAGAGCTCGTTGTCGATAAGCTCATCACACTCGATTACTGCCCTACCTTAGAGATGATCGCTGACATATTTACGAAGGCTCTTCCCCGTCCTCGCGTCGTTACTCTTAGTTTATTCCTCGGACTACGTCAGGCTTGAGGGGGAGTATTAACTTACAAGTCCTGATGCGGGCGCATACCGCCCGCGTCCTCGGCCGTCTCCGTTCCCCCACGCGTTCGCCTCATGTTTCCGCACATACCTCGCTCGACGCGTCGTCCCCGGTGCTTCAGTTCTCCATATACTGAAGCACCGGTGAGCCTTCTATTCCCACCGCCCGTGTATGCCTTATACTGACACCTATGTAGCTTCTGTTTAGGTACATGACTATGCAATATCAGTTCTCCATATACTGAAGCACCGCTTCTGTTTAGTGCACCCTCCCGCCGTCGGCCTCACTTCGTTTACACAGTGTTCTGCTTTGCTGCACATACCCATGAATAACACCTCTTTAGGGTGTCAAGTTTTACGTATGGAACCTCTGGCTCTGATGCTTTTCCTCCGCGGCCACCGGACGTTGAAACGTGATTGGCCAGGTTGTTAATGTAGCTGTCAGGCGCGTTGAAGAATATCGCTGGCGTGGTGCGCACCGCGCGCCTCATCGCCCATATACACCTTGAAGTATGTCCATCTTCGAGGTAGGAAGTTCCAATGAATGCATGATCCTTTGATTTTCAGTCGCCCACAATGGCGGCGTAAAACTGGCCCCTCAGGCCTCAAGACCATCAAGTTCACGCTGATGTGCCTTGTGAGCTGAAGATGATGTAGCGAAACTCGCACCTTGTTCTGTGGGGAGAGGAAGTCCAACAACACGCCGAAGTTGTCCAAATAGCCGTCGTGCTCGGGCGTCGTAGATGTGTTGTTTCAGCTATATTTGTAAGTATCTCCCACCGACCGCTGCCCCTCACGAGTTACGCAAATTGTGGATTGATTCATAGTCCAGCAGGTATCCCGATTGTTCTAGTGGGACATGGAGACTGAAAGATGATGCCTTAGTTGAGCACGGCGAACGTGGAGAGACAGGCGGCAGCTTCCGGCGATAAGCGAGGAGTGTAAGTTCTGAAGCTTGAAGCCTCCCTTGTACATGGTAAGACGTGCAGGTATGTGCTCTCGTGCAGGCTATACGGCTCTCATTCTCGCAAACAAGTTTCAATCACCTGCACTGCTGCCTCCGACCGTGGAGGGATCTCGCACATGAACGGTAGCGGCTGCCTAATAGCTAAAGCTCCTGTCAGCATGCAAGGATGGCAAGAATGGTAAGGAGAGAAGATGGGACGCGCACGAGATCACGTCCGAGCAAAACTCGAGCCTAGGCGGAGACAGCCGTTGAGACTCTTGGACAACGGTGAGCCACAATTTACCCTCTGCAAGTAATTCACTCGGACGTACACTGTCCCTCGCCATCGTAGTTGATGTCAGCAATAGAATCGCGCGCGGGAACACAATGGCCAAGCGGAAGCACACACCGCCGGCCGAACCCAAAGGCATACTGGCTGAGATCGTTCGTACTGCAGTCAAATGCGCTATCCACTTGACAGATATAGCATTCAAGCTTGAACACAGATGGCTCAGGGTACTTTACAGGATCATGCGTGATGTTTAAGCACGCGAGATATGCGATCAGCATATGGCGATATGCAAACTCGGATGAGAAATAGAACGGGCTGTGAGCGACGTACCAGGTATTTCCCACGATGATTAACCCACGCAGAACGTGAACCACTCTATAATCATTGTCTTCCTTCGTGGAGTGTGGTATACTCATAGGCGCAGGGGCATCCCAGTGAGTGTCACCCGTCTGCAAAAGCGATAACGTCCAAGGATGTCGCTACAACGTACAGTGCCAGGGACTTCCGCGACGCACTTGCGCGGTTTGTCGTCGAGCACAACGACTTATCCTCCACCCTCACCCGTGCCGAGATTGAGCACAAGTCCGCAGGGGTGTACTTCCCACTTCGCAAGGTCCCTGTCTTCCATCGTATCAAGCTCTGGCTTGATGATCCCCAGGGGCTTCTCTCACTCACTCAAGTCGCTGACACTGTCCACATTCAACCTGCTAGGAGAAATAAGTACGACAACGAGGTACCCGCCCGGTTCGATACAGTACCCATCAACACCGGCACCGGAGGGCCAACGGGAACGTCAGGTATGTACTCGTACAGCGTGGCGGTGCCGTGCGCGGTGATACAATGAGCATAAATGAGCTAATCAAGGGTGCATAGGTTATCGTGTCGCACAAGTGCGCGTCGTGTTCAAATTTCCAGACAGTGCAATGTCTACTCTCTTCCCGAACCGCGCCGTAGTACGCCCGGACCACCTGGCGTATGTCGAGTGGGTCACGGCATTTCCATCCACACCGCACCCGGACCATGGGTTGTACAAGATCTCGCGGTCGCTACGTCGTGGTGACCGCATCCCTAGAATTGTACCTGTACAGAACATCGCTCGGTCATGTCATCTCTTCCCGGATTCCGGTGCCGCCGCGCCTCGTACATGGGCATCGAGTACTGTACTGGAACACTGCACTTCGTTCTTCGTTAATAGTTTTGCGGACCGTAACACAAATAAGTTGATTAATTAGAAAACTATTGCGAGGAGAACATGATAAGTAGCGAAACATGAGCGTGTGAACTGTACTGTCCGTCTAAGTGCATACTATTGGTATTATCTGGACGTGATCCCTAATTTACACCTCATTATGTCGGGAGGTTTCTCCTGATGACAGGGACTAGGAAGGCAACCGAGAGGTGAGTATTCTCACGGGTTTTAGAAAGGATTGCCCCGGCAAGCTAAGTACGGTTGTACAAGCCTAAAAACGCATCACGAGAGGTACATGTGTGCAATAGCAAACGCAGACAATGAGATCTGGTTTGGGTGTGATGTTCGTCATACATATTACATCCACTGAGTCTACTCCCGCTCATCCTATGCGCCGTGAAGGATAGGGAGGCGCGGCGTGATGATCCACGCGAATCGCACTTCACGACACCCGCTTCATGCATTCTCTCTTACAACTGCTGTGACTCCTTACGCATAGCGTAGACCGAGCGTTCGGAGCCCACCTCGTTCTCGACTTCCACAGAAATTTGCATCGGCTTCCGAATCCCCGCCGCCGTGCCAGACGTCGTTTGCTTGCCCTGAATATCAATGGTAGCGTACTCATGATCAGTGCAAAGACACACAGCACGGAAAACATGAGGATGCATACGGAGGTCCACCGGGAGCCCTGAGATATAACGACCGTGTTCTCGTCGCTGGGGTGACGGCAGGCAGTAGATGAGACATTGATGCTGAGGGGGTACGACTCCGCGCCGGTTGTGCTAGCATCGAGCGAGGTGCTTCGGCGCGAGTTCAGGCTGACCATGACACTGTTCGAGTAGAGCTTTCCCCATATATATGCGCTGTATTCGCCGATGGAAGCGTATAGCGTCAGTACCCAATTGTAGTCGACGAAATACCAGTGCAGCTCACGCTGGGAGGTATTGGAAGCTTGCGCCGACAGTGGTGGCGAATAAAGCGAGCGTCAGTGCGCCACACAGTGCAACCGCAAGCCCAGTGCCGACAGTTATGCCAATCAGTCGGCCGATCGCGTTACTTGACCTGGCCCAGACGGTCTTGCTCTTCGCAGTGTAAAGCTACATTGGTCGCGGATATGAGTACAACAAAAGTAGCAGAGTGAGTATGGCAGCTTACTATGTAGAGCATGCAGGCAGCGATGAACACGTCGGTGATGAAGCTGGAGGAAATCCAAAGCTGTACGCAAGGAGCAAATAAGTAAAGATCAATCAATATTTCGCACAAACCGCAGTGCGTATCTCACCTCGAATGCCGGATGCAGAGAAACTAGCTTTGCGGGAGTCAGAGAGGTGGCAAACTGAGCGGCATCAATAAAGGTGCAACCGAGGAGACTT
This sequence comes from Trametes gibbosa, assembly GCA_022606055.1. Classification (NCBI taxonomy): domain Eukaryota; kingdom Fungi; phylum Basidiomycota; class Agaricomycetes; order Polyporales; family Polyporaceae; genus Trametes; species Trametes gibbosa. The sequence continues at coordinate 90,116 of JABYQJ010000070.1, read as the reverse complement.
CGGAAGGATACGTACGATGGCCGAAGCCACAATCGAGGTAAAACACTGCAGAAGGGCAAGCTGACATGCGGCATCGCGCAATAAGCATACTGGAATACTGATGGATTCCCGAAGATGTACGTACCAGCACGATGAGGATTGCCATAGCGTTAAACGTCCAGTTCGGCGCTAAGGCCCAGATGCGCCAAGCGTAGAAAATTTGTGCAACCGCGGCGACTGGAGACACGGTGTTCAGTCGAGGTAGAGAGAATAATTAGACAGGCCCGCACTGATTCCTGCCATGATGGGCACTGTCGGAGCAGACCACGGAAAGGTGAGGAGCTTCTCAGGGCTGTTCCAAAGTGTCACACCGTAGTACCACGCTTGGTGGGTGGTGGTTGCCGTCTGGACGAGCTCCAGAATAAGGAGTCCATACACTGGACGTTTCATAATCGTCAGTTCTGCAAGATTTCATAGTTTAGCGACGCCACATAAAGCTACCAATGAGGCGGATCATGAGTTGATCGGTGCGGAAGTGCTGGTTGTAATAGTCTAAAGCCATGTTATTCCTTCAGGAGATGTTATCTAAAGCGACACCAGAAGAACGACATACACAATTGAACGAAAAGGGCGCCCAAGGCTAGCCAATTCAAGGAATTGGCGATAAACTGCGTCGGCCCCCCGCCGTGTACGTCATTAGTGGAACTAAGAAAGACAGCCGACGGGGCACACCAAGGGGCCAATCCTACCAGTAAAAAGTTAGTGAGGTGGACCAGCATTCGACTGATGATCGTAATTTACATTGGTAGGAAGTCAACCGCCGGGGCATCCATCGTCGCGGTGGTGCTGTGGGTATTCGAGGTTGGGGGTGGAGTCCGCGGCGCTCACTGCTTTCTTGAGGTTAAGGGCGTTCGGGGAGATAACATCCAAATAGTCTGGGATCTTCCGCTCGTCTGCCATCGGGTCATGTATTACGAAGTGGAGCTGAAAATAGTATGTCAATCAAGATGCGGGAGCGGCAGCTGCCAAACTGTGACAACATCCTGGTCTTCTTGACAGCGATATGATGGGCCTGTTGTGCGGAAGACACCAGACGAGTGGTGCATTAGAAGCATATCGATATCAGAAGATAGCAAAACTCAATCCAAAAGCTGTTCAGCCGTTGCAGTCACTGCGTAGAAATAATCGTGATACCTCGGAGTCGCCGACGACTCATCTGTCGCAGGTGAGTAGGAGCCATGTGCGGCATCTTTGAACCTCACATGTGACGATGTGCCTCGAGCTTCGAATAGCAGTGAGAGCTGACATTTTTTGGAACACCTGCCCTGCAAGAGGTCGGGTCAAAGAGACGGAAAGAAGCGCGCTTATCGCGTTTGTCGGCGTTATCCCGGCGGTTGTCCACATCAACCACGGTTGAACTTTGCCACATTCAAGAGCCTTTCCCAGGGAGATTTGCTCATAACTCACTGGCACTCCTACTACTACTAATATCTGAAGGTTCATGGGCTCTGACCCCAACAGGAAAGATGCAACATTGGTGAGAATATTTATATTGTGTGATATATACGACTACCAGTTCTACCTTTCTGATCAAGTACTATTAGGAGCAGTACAAGTGTGCAACACATTCTTGAACACAAGCATTCCGCCACATATGGACCTTCCGACGGCTAGACTAAGTTATGATAAATCGACGTCCCCTGAGATTCTTTTCGTTCAACTCCTTTCGCCATCCTGGGAAAAACCAGATTCGAATGTTCACGCGGATGACACGTAGTACCACTGCCGCAGGGGACAACGCAGTCTTGCCACCCTGATGCATATGGGGGTTCTACCTGATAAATTTCAGCATTATTTCAAGAAAACCTCTCGTCATCATAGATCGAGGAGCAGTGTCCCATCATCCCCGAGAGGAGCCTTAACTACAGCTCCTGGGCCCGTTGGGCCTCTGCATCCGGAGAAATCCACGCGCACGCACCATGGACTCATCCACAGCATCCCCAGCCCTCAGCGGCCGCTTCACAAAGATGGCGCGCACTCTCCGCCAGGTCCCGTACTTCATGAAGACACTCTTCCTCTTTACCAAGTCCGACATCAAGACGACCGTCATCCCAGTGGTGAGCGTCCTCCCGCCATCGCCCGCACCTCCACATACGATCGCTCACTGATCATTCTTGTGCTATACAGTCGTCGCTCGCCGCTGCGTCTGCGCCGCTCGTCGGTCTACTCCGCCTGCCCCACGTCGTCTTCTGGGTCTGGTTCCATGTCCTGCAGTTCGACATTTCCAACCAGTGCATGGACCCGGACGAGGATGCGAAGAACAAGTCCGACAGGCCTATTCCCGCACGCCGCATCTCCCTCTCGCAGGCCCGTCTCCTGCGCTGGCTCAGCGTGCCCCTCTGCTGGCGTCTTTCGGCGTTCTACAGCGTCGAGACGGTGTGGGCGAGCGTTGCGCTCGTCGCACTCACGCTCATATACAATGAGCTCACGGCTCACCGCCGGCACTGGATCATCCGGAATGTCGTGAACGCCCTCGGCTTTGGATCGTTCGAGGTCGGCGCGACCCTGATTGCAGGTGCGTCTCTCGCCGTGTGATCTACTTGACTGCCCTCGGTCCGTACTGATGACTTGTTTGAAGGCGCCGATCCGACACGTCTCGATGGGATCGCACTGTGCTCGGTGCTCGCTAGCATAGGCATCTTTGCGACCACGATCCACACCCAGGACTTCAAGGATGTCGACGGAGACCGGTCCATCGGCCGGCGCACCATTCCTATCGTGTTTGGGGAGGCAGCGCGCTGGACGGTGATCGTGCCGCTCTGCCTGTGGTCGCTTGGCCTGTCTGTGTTCTGGGGGCTGGATGCCATCACCGGGACTGTGTTCACTGCGCTCGCGGTGTTCGTGGGTATGCTGTACCTCCGTGCGCAGAGCGTGCACGAGTATCAGGTGGCGTTCTACTGGTATAACGTACGTCCTAGGGTCCATCTGCGATCATCACGACCATGGTGGTTCTGCCGTCAGTTGTGACCCACGCTGACCGTCGTTCCGATCTTCGCAGCTATGGCTCTCCTGTGCGCACGTCCTTCCAGGGTTTTGTCGGCTCTACAGCACACCTTATTACCAGAGGGCGTGAGACTTACTGGTCAATGTTGCTCCTTGATCCGGTGTTCAGCCCACATCCAGCTCCAGGAAGGTTGATAGCATTCTCCAACTTGTTTTACCGCACTACCCTACGGAATACGGCGTTGTCTGATTCATGCACGGTGCAATATACATGCATGGATAAGATATTTAGCATATCCGCCTCCCCCCCGTTAAGCCTACAATCAGACCATGATACCGGCGCTATCCACATTTCGTTCAAACGCTGTGTCATGGTGGGAATATATAGGGGTCACTTCTGCGTCCTACCGATGCATGCACAGTCGTCAGAAGTCCCGGCAATTTTCAGAATCCCGGGCGCATATGTAGCTGCGCGTGAAATCTTTGCGAATGCAGTAGTGCTTTCACGTGGCGACTCGGAGTTGCTCTTCGCATGCCGCAGGGTTCTGATTTTGGTATCCTCAGGCCCCGAACATTGATCTGGTCATGACTGCTGCCAGCGGGTATACGTAACATCTTCCTTTGTCGACGTGTCAGGCTCATGGGTCGATGCGCGCAGCGAGGGGCAGCGGCGGCGTGAAGACCTGAGAATTATCTATCAGAAATCAGCACCCGTGAGCGACGGCTACCGACAGGAACAACTTGTTGAAGCCGCAACAGTCAGCGGCTCGTATCCGGGCACAGGCCCTACTATCGTACCGTGCACCAAGCCTTCCCGAGCGGAATATTCCGAGTCACTATATCCGACGTCCTGGCATCTGAAAGCATACTACGCATTAGAAAACGCTCAGTACCATATCCTAGTGCTGGAGGTGCCGGTAAAATGGTCATCCCCAGAGGCCCATACAATGTCTGACGGAACTGCAAGGCCTAGACCCGAAGAACCCTTCGAACGAGAAGGTGTACTGCCTCAGTAGTTGGCCGCTCATTGGTCTGATTATTCTTCAGTTTCCGGTGGCTTTGAACCCCTGTGGACTGGTATCGGTTGAGTCCGTCAACCGTGTCAGCGATCAGTAGAAGGCTTTCAACTCGAAGTTCCCGCGACTTCGTCGTAGGTTCTGTCATAATACCGCAGTGAACACGCGGACTAGATCATTCTAGCCTCCAAGCTCACCAAGTTACTGGCAACTGAGGCGTCCTCGCAGGCTGTCAACGGGTGCAAATATTCAAGTTGAACAATGCGAGCATGGGCTTCTACCATCACTGCGTGCTAACAGGCGAGCGTCGCCAAGGATGGCTTCGGTTGGTCCGACGCAAGGATCAGGGCGTACTGAGATTGTCCGGCGCATCTATGACATGGTAAACGCGCGTATGACAAGTCTGGATACTGTTGTACAGACATCACGCACCCCAGAACCTTCATAGACATAGCTAGGAGCCAAAAAATATTTTGAGCGCAAGGTGGCACCGTGTGGCGACGTACCAATACGCACGCGGCTCACATACACATGCATCGAAAGGTACCTATGCAGCATGGGATACAAAATAACCCACGTCGACTTAGGCCAAAGCTCCAGGCGGTAACGCTGTCAAATATTACCAAACAGTCTCCAGAAACTGTCCCTCATTGCAGACTCCTCCCAGTCTCCTCCTTCTCCTCCTGCCCACTTTTCGTTGCAGCGTACACAACCAGACAGGGATCCGCACAGAAATTTGAATCCCTTGCCACACACCATGGAGTCTTGAACTTGAAGCTACTTCAACTTGGCCTGTCTGGCGGTGAACTCGGTGACGAGTCTAAGCTCAGGCATCGGTAGAAGTGCTGAGCGTGCTCCGATGTTCCGTGGTGCTCCAGCTTCTGAGTCGCGCGCTGTTGAACTGGGTTCCTGTCCTCGCTGCATCAATCACATCTTATTCAGACTGAATTGAGATAAGCACTGTCCCGTCTCGACCTGGCACTGTTCTGACCGACGTCCACCTTCAGGAATGTGTTTGGCAGGGGCACACGTTACGTTCATCTGATGCATTGGTAGAGTGCAAGTCGATCACTGCGACTATTACAAGAAGCTTGCGCTGGGGTTTCCCTGCATGTATAAATAGACGAAAACTGACTACGGAACTCAAACTTACGTCCATTAGCTGACACCAACGCGTGCGCTCTATCGACAGAGATCCGATATCTGCATCTTCTCGCACACATACGTTGACATATCGTAGCGTCTTATAAGGTACGCAACAGATCAACCCCTTCGGCTTTATACTGTTTCGCCCTGCGCTCAACGCAACATTCTGCCAGACTGTTACAGAATTTGACACTGACTCTCACACTCACAGCTCGAAGCAAACGCTCATGTCGACGACTGCGCGCCCGACCCCGCAGGGGGTGAACCACCCGACGTTCCACGCCGCCCCCTTCGACCACGGCTTATCTCTACCCGGCCTATACGAATACCATGCGAAGCACAGCCCGACGCACGCTGTTTTCTCGTATGCTGACCCGGAGACCAACGAAGTCCACGACGTCACGTATGCCGAGGCATGGGAGAAAATCGGCGCGGTGGCGCGTATCGTCGAACGCAACTACGTCGCATCGCAGGCCAAAAAGGCAGATGGAAGCCGCCCCGTCATTGCTATTCTGGCTATCTCTGGTAAGTACATACGCTGTATGCAGTTTTCCTCACAGTTCTGAACGCGGAACCTAGATGCGCTCAGCTACATCTTCCTCGAAGTCGCGATCATGAGCCTCGGGTACACTGCGTTCCCACTTTCCCCGCGCAACAACTTCGAGGTTTGCGCGAACCTGCTCGAGAAAACAGGTGTCACGCAGCTGTATGCGAGCGGCGATGCGGCGATGCAGGGGCTAGCCAGGGGTGCGGTTGAGATCCTGGAGAAGAAGGGCGTTAGAGTGGACTTACTGCCCATGATTGTCCCGAGCGACTGGTTATCGCCTCCCAAGGCGGGCGCGCCGCCGACAGTGGTGGAGGTCGCGGACACTGACATCGCCATCGTCCTGCATTCGTCTGGTAGGTGGCTACCTCTGATAATGCTCGCATCGGCTGACCCCATCTCGCGATTTTGACTTCAGGGACTACGGGATTCCCCAAGCCCATTCCCATCACCAGACGGGGACTGATAAACTTGTCAAACATTCCTTGTACGCACACATAGTTCGGTGACGCCTGCTTTGTGTGACTCAGTACCCTACAGGTTTCGGAGAAGTAGACTTGGCGGGTAAACGCGTAGCTGCTCACACCAACCCTATCTTCCGTATGTCCCTCACGCGCGTCTCGCAGTGTAAGCGTATTGCTGAACTCCATGCAGATGCTATGGGTCTTGCTACCATGATTGTGAGTAGTGATCACGTCGCACGAGCCTGAATGTTGGTAGAAGACTACTTACCATTCCGATCTTCCTCTCCAATAGTGGCCAGTAAGTCTCCTATCTTCGAAGGCTCATTTGTACCTGCTGACATACCATTTTATAACACAAGGTTTCGAGTGGAGCGACGTTTGCTCTCTATGCTCCGCAGCCCTCGCCCAAGATGCCGACCGCCGCGAACTTCCTCTCTGACTGGCTGGCGTGCAAATGCGACATTGTCTTCTGCGTCCCCATCTTCATCGAGGTACGCCGCGGTTACTCCACCCCACGGACACGCGCTCTTACTCATCCTGACACCTAACAGGTCTGGGCGCGTAATCCCGCGAACCTGCCATTGCTACAGGGGCTGGACTGCATCGTCCGTTTTTACATTTACACATGACCCCTTTGGCTTTAGCTCACACCTCAGCAGGTCTTTTCCGGGGCTCCGATCAACAAGGCCATCGGCGATGCGCTTGCCAGGTCCGGTGTGACATTGCACCCGTTCTGGGGGAACACGGAGGTCGGGCCCGCAACCATGTTCATCCCGCGCGACCCACCCCAAGTAGACGAGTGGGAGTACTTCAAGTTTTCGCGCCACATTACGTTTAAGCTCGAGCCGCAGGAGGGCCTTCCGGGTATTATCGAACCCATCATGGTGGTGAGTTGCTGGCTCGCTCGCTCGGCATAGTCTTCATGGGAGGCTGATGATATGCGGGCTCGTATGCGCAGGCGACGGAGCTGTGCTTCCCGCATGTGACGAACGCGGAACGGGACGGCGAGCGGGTGTTCGCGGTCGGCGATCTGCTCGAGCGTCACCCGACCGACCATGACCGCTGGAAGGTGTTCGGGCGTGTGGACGACCAGATCGCACTCTCGACCGCGAAGAAGGTCAGACTATCCTTAGATGGCCCCCAAATGCTCGTGCGCTCACATCTGCCTATCTGCAGATCAACCCTGTTCCGTACGGTACGGCCCCTCCCCTGATCATGCTCGCGTGTGCACATCCCCGTCTTTTGAGGCTTGATACTGATACGCCCGTACCTTTCTACAGAGGGAATGCTCGCACACGATCCTCACATCGCCTCCGCGCTGATGTTCGGGAACAGGCGCCTCGAGCCTGGCCTCCTGATTGAGCCTTCTGCGGATGCCAGTGTCCCGTCCGGGGATGCGCAGAAGTTGCAGGAGTTCAAGGACTTGATCTGGTGCGTCCGCCAGCTCGCTCAGGGCACGTCAAAGCTGATGGTGACTGGTACAGGCCTGCGATAGAGAAGGTGAACGCGCAGCAGCCGGCGCATGCGCGTGTCAGGCGGGATGTGAGTCTCGACCTCTCCTTGCAGCATGTGACGTGGCATGGTGAGCTGACCGCCTGTTGCGCGTAGATGATCATTGTAGTATCGCCAGACAAAGCACTGGAGTACACGCCCAAGGGCACGCCCCGTCGTGGAGTCTGCCTGAAGCTGTACGACGCGGAGATTGAGGCGCTGTACGCGGCGCAGTCAGATGCTGCACTTGAGCTGCGCGAGTTCCCCGAGAGGCGATAGGTCCGGGTCGCTCGGAAGATGACAGTCGCCCGGAGGGCGCGAAGTTGGTGGCCCTGTAATACTTCCTTGTTGTACTTGAAGGCGGTTACAAGCTTCCGCCGGTAAATACTAAATCAAACGTAGAGTTTTGTCTCGTGCACTCTCGAGATGTAATCGAAACGTCAACTCGTCATCCGTCCATCTGTTTGAACACGTCAATGATCAACGACATTTGCACATTGTAACATCCGCCTAGGGAGACGACTAACCGTTGTGCCGTACAGGGTATTATAGTTATAGTCAAATGCTCAGTCCTAGTCATGCCGACCGTCAATATAAAGCCAGTTACAATCGTTAACTTAGCCCGGTAAAGTTAGCAATGCGATACGGCCATTCTAAGTTGCTCAACCTTCGATCGAGGGCGATGACAAATCTGTCACTGTCAAAAGCTTGACTCCTAATTCCCACATGCAACATTGTACGGCCCTCGAATCTACTCACTTGTTGCTGCTAATGAGTCAGTCTCATCCGTCAAACCTGGTATAGGATGTCCCACGTCGTATCTCAAAGTTCAAATCGGGACGCATGTAGTACCACCTGCAATATAACTGTCAGGCTCATGCTGGAGTTGCATTCATGAAACGCGGGAGCAGATAACTGTCAGGATCTCTTCATTTTCCACGCTGCTGGACTTGTTCTGATGTCAGAAAGATGTGATACTGATCATATCTTGCCGTCCGCGCGATGTATCAGAACTCGGGACTGCCACACCATCTCCAATCGCCCAGCAGGACTCAACGTACAGTATGTGAAAATTCAGCCTACATCATCGGTAGAGGCTAGAAGCCCTACAAACCCGAACGATCGGGCATCGTTCTGAAAATCACAAGGACTTGTGGGACTCCGCCACGCAATGATGATGATGGGCCAATGCCCATGCGTCACATTCGATACTACTACGTACTGTTATCTGACACGCCTCTGTGAGGTGCCGTCCGCGGCAGATCCTCCCCGTTAACTGCTAAGACTACATTAGCCGCTGCCTAAACTCGGAAGGCTTGACCAGCGCCGCCGACACGCCATAGTTGCTATGTCCTCTTCAACGACTTCTCAATTTTCTATGCTCCCAGTCGAGCTCAATGCCGTTGCACTGTATCTCATAGCGTCCGTCGCTGTTCTGCTCGCCCTTCGGGGTGTCTGGTTGCGTTCTACAAAGGCCTCAGCAACACCCCTCCCTCCTGGCCCCAAAGGCCTGCCTTTACTAGGGAACCTCTTCGACATTCCACGGCAGAGTGCTTGGACAACGTTCGCGGCCTGGTCTAAGGAGTACGGTGAGTATACACTTCTTCTGTTCGATTTGGCTCTCATGCGCACCAGGCGATGTTGTACACCTGCGTGTCCTCGGCCGTCCCATCATCCTCCTCAACTCGGCGGAGGCGACCACTGACCTGCTTGAAAATCGTTTCGGCATCTACTCTGATCGTCCGGACTTCCCCCTCATGGACATGTAAGTGCCCTTCCCCCATCTTCTCGAAAGTTGTTCATATCTGTGCAGGGTTGGCCACCAGTGGAACTTTGGTTTTATGCCCTATGGAAAACAATGGCGTACCCTCCGGCGGCTCTTCAGCAGCAAATATGCGTCCCCCGCCGCCCTTCAGATGTTCTATGAGTCGCACCGCGCGACCATGGGCCGGCTTCTCCAGAATATTCTCCGCGACCCCGAGGCCTTCTCAGAGCACCTCCGGCTGTGAGTGATCCCTGCGACGTTTCGGTTCGCATCTACGTCTGCTTACGCGTGTGTTTTAGGCGGTCGGGCCAGTTGATCATCGACGTCACGTACGGTATCATGATTGAGTCCGTCGAGGACCCGCTGCTCAAAACGGCGGAAGCTGTTATGGACGTCACCTCCGTCGCGCTGAGCCCCCCAATGTGGTTGATGAACCCGTCGGCAATCAGTAAGCGCGCATATGGCTTCCACCTCAGCCTGCAACTTAAACTGCGTATCTATAGTGCAATTTATTCCGCGATGGCTTGGGGGTTCCGCGGTCTCGCTTCAACTCCAGCAGTGGCGCGCGGACCTTGAGGACCTTCGAAACGTCGCATTCGGGATATGCAAGGAGCGCTTGGTACGCGTTTAGCCTGTGGTTGTGGTTGTCTCCTGCTGATGATCACGCTCGGCGGGCAGAGTAAGGGCCTTGCAAAGCCGTCATATACTTCAAGCCTCTTGCAGGAGATGGCGCCAGCGGACGGCTCTTCGGAGGAAGGCATGATTCGTGACACAGCTGCCCTGGCGTATGGAGGTGTGTTGCATCGGATCCCTGTCCCTCTGCCGCTGCTCATGCCTGTTGACCTCAGCCGCCTTTGAGACTGTAAGCGCCGACCCAGACCACAAGCGTAAAGCCTACGACTAACGTCGCACCCAGACCATCATCAGCGGCGAGGTATTTCTGCTCGCGATCGCGCTGCACCCCGAAGTACAGGCGCGCGCGCAAGCAGAGATCGATCACGTTGTCGGCTCACAACGTCTGCCCGACTTCACCGATCGCGAGCGTCTGCCATATGTCACTGCGGTCATGAAGGAGATCCTTCGCTGGCACCCTCCTGCGCCCACTGGAATTCCACATCTGCTCAAGGAGGATGATACCTACAAAGGTTTACACATTCCCCGTGGGTCGATCGTTATGGGCAACGTTTGGTATGCCAGCTTCACTCAAGAATCTCGCTGCGTATCCTTGCTTACATTCTCACGGAACATAGGGGTATCACACACGACCCCATCAAGTACCCCGAACCATTCGCATTCAAGCCGGAGCGCTACATCCGCGCGGAAGATGGCATGTTTGACTGCAGCACGAACGACCCGAGCCGATATGTCTTCGGATTCGGCCGCCGGTGCGTCTCACACCTTGTCGTTCATCTCCGCGATGCCCTACCTTGCTCACACGAACATGTGGTAACAGCGTGTGCCCAGGCAAGTTCCTGGCGGAAGACTCTACGTGGCTCACCGTCGCGCAGTTCCTCGCAGTGTACGCCGTCACCATCCCCGATGGGTGTCCTCAGCCCAAGGTCGAGTTTGTCTCGGGTGCGATTTCGTGCGTACCTCCCCCGAACTTTGGTTTGTGGCGAAAGCGCTAACAATCCACTGATAGGCGCCCGGTGCCTTTCAAGTGCCAGATACGCCCGCGCTCAGAGGCGGCCGTCCAGGTCATCGAATCTTGCCTGCGAGACTGAGATTGGAAATTACTCATGGGAGCTGGCGTTCCAAACGAGTATCACCATGTCCAAGTATATGTTTGAACGGCTGTATGTACCTTTACATCTATCTATCACTGTTGGAGTTGTCTTGGTATTGTTCTGCCAGTCAGGTCCTCGGACTGTAAATCCGAGGGGATGAAGAAGTGTTCCTATTCGTCCCTATTCAGCAGCGCTGCATTCTGAGACAGCTTCGTGTCCCGTCCTCTAGTCACAGGAGATATCGACTCGAAGAACTGGCTCGGGGCGCAAGATCGAAAGCCGTGAGTACCCGCCGGCGCGCCACAAACAACAGGCTTTTCTACAATCGGATGGACAGTGCCAACTCGAGTAATGTTCCACATCGACGTGATACGTTGGGAGCAGGTTTGTGTTGTGCCTTGGAAGTCGTGATTCACAGACTTGATAGACCGGGCGACTTCTCGCACGCTGCCACCGAGGCCACGGCGCCGACGCAGTCGTTCACTCCATTGGTTACTATCCATGGCATCATGAGGGTATGACATATATACGATGTCTACGGTGTCCTCACCGTGGCAGAGCTCGGTCTTTCAGGGCTTCCGAGGGATAGGCGCAAGGAGACACCGCTCTGAGTCAGGAGTCAACGGACTTCATCTGACAGTGAATATACCCATGGCAATGGTATCATGGCAGGCTTGAGAACCCCGGAAACGTGCAGAGTTCGGGACGCGGTGGTCAAGAATCTTCACAATAGGCGACATCGCAGTGCATCCCGCTAGGACTTCCTGGAGCCCGAGCCGGCGGCAAGTGTCGATGTCTGGTCGTGCAGGTTCACAGCGATGGCAGCTCACAGGGCTCACTCAGACATCAAAGCTACATGGCCAATACATTAGCTCGAAGTAAGGCACGTACGCGGGCCAAATTTCTTGGGATCCACTACGACCATGATCATGCACGTAGTTACATACAAACGGAACGTAGTTACTGTAGCCATGTACGCCCGCGGCACAGTTCTCCGGTACACCAGAGGCGCGGTACTGGCGCGGTCCTCACCGCATACGGAGAACACGGGCCCCGTGCTATCCGGGACCACCTTTTGGGACTTAAAACCTCGAGGTACAGTCAACATCCATGTAGGCGAACACATCGGTAGATTAATAGGTTGAACAACATCTGATATTGGCCGAGACAGCATAATAAGTGGCACAGGCCTACAGCCGTACAGTGGGTACACAGATCTAGCAATTACAACACATACACAACACCTGACATCGCCGAACGTCCCTCCAACTAAATAATGAATAATACGCACACGTCCCGGGCGATAAGCACGGGACGCCAGCCTGATATGTACGGCTCTTCTTCTCTTAGACCGCCGACCGCTGATCACCGGAGGACGAGAGGAGACATAGAGCTGATGAGCGTGATGCGGGTCACTTCGGTTGCGGCGGCGGCGGCGGCGGGCACGATCATGGCCACTCGGGCCCCAAGGCGCGCTCGCGCGATCGCGGTCACTGGGGGAGCGCCTCCTTTCCAGTGCTCGGTGCGTACACCGAGTCCACCTCGTTCTCGACCGAGACCGCAAACTGCATCGACTTCTGTCCCGAGACACCCGGCGCTACCGTCTTGTGCTGCAGCGCGGTAAACCTTTGTCAGCCTGGAAACACGATGACGCAAGGGGGGAACGTGTACGCACCGTGGCCCAGCTCGCGGGCGCAACGTTGGTCGCGTTATCCTCGTCGCCGCGACGGAAGACCTGCCGGGAGACGTGGATGCTGAGAGGATATGACTCGGCGTCGCCCGTGCTGGTGCCGCCGCCCGAGGTGCTCCGGCGCGAGTTGAGGCTGACCATGACACTGTTCGAGTATAGCTTACCCCAGATGTACGCACTGTGCAGAGCGGCGGAAACGTCAGCGGGGGAGAATGAAGCCGATGGTGTCAAACGCACGCAGGGAGGTACTGGAAGCTCGCGCCAACGGTGGTGGCGAACAGGGCAAGAGTGAGCGCGCCGCACAAGGCAATGGCGAGGCCGGTGCCGACGGCAATACCAATCAGCCGGCCAATGATGTTGTTCGACTTGGACCACACCGTTTGGCTCTTTGCGGTGTAGAGCTGCACGAAGTCCGGCATTGAGCACAACTGGTTTCTAGAAACGAGAAAGATACACCTACAATCCAGAGCATGCAGGCGGCGATAAGCACGTCGGTCACGAAACTCGAAGATACCCAAAGCTGCAGAGGATCAAGAACGACCCAATCAACAACTGCACAAGTGTTATGGATTAACAACTTACCTCAAACTCCGCGTGCAAAGACTGCAGCTTAACGGGAGTCAAGAAAGCGGCAAACTGATTGGGATGAAGAACGTAAATATCATATACACAGAGATTACCCACAACACTCACAATAGCCGAAGCCACGATGGAGGTGAAGCACTGCAGGAGAGCGAGCTGCGATCACCAGTTAGGTCAATCCACCATAAACGGAAACATGGGAGGCATAGAACATACCAAAAGAATAAGAACCGCCATGCCTTTGAAGAACCAGTTGGGTGCCAAGGCCCAGATCCGCCAAGCATAGAAGATCTGCGCAATGGCAGCAACTAGATGCACGGCCTTTTGTCAATTCGTGCAAACCGGTGTTGGGTGAAGGCGTACGTACTGACTCCCGCCATGATGGGTACGGTCGGCGCAGACCAAGGGAAGGTAAGAAGCTTTTCGGGGCTATTCCAGAGCTCGACGCCATAATACCATGCCTGGTGCGTGGTAGTGGCCGTCTGGACCAGCTCAAGGAGCAGCAAAGAATATACTGGACGTTGCGATGTCAGACGTCATCATCTGGGATCTCGGAGGTGTACGCGACGTACCAATAATACGGATCTTAAGTTGATCGGTGCGGAAGTGTTGGTTGTAGTAGTCTGTGGACACGTTCAGGCCTCGTGCAGGGTCGGCAAAATGGAAATTATGAAAGGCTGCGTACACAATTGAACAAAAAGAGCGCCAAGAGCCAACCAGTTCAAAGAGTTGGCGAAGAACTGAAGGCCGAGAGGATGGACGGTTAGACAAGCGGCGGATATGGTTTTGAGACAGTGCGGAGCTCACCAAAGGGCCGACCCTGTCACCGATGCACTAGGTCAGTGCCGCGGCCTTCATCGGGTAACATAACGACAGAACTCACATCGGCAAGAAATCCACTTGGGCCTCCATGGTAGCACAGAAAGGAGATAGAGGGGGGAGGTCAAGGTGGAGCGAGGCAGCGCACGCAAGCTGCTTTACGTCTGACTCTGGGACGGCGACCACGAGTTGTGGGATCGGGGTGGACCTTCACCCTCCCATCGGAGCGCGCATTATTAGGTGGGCGAGAGCCCCCCCGGGGTCAATCAGAGGGCCGGACCCGGACCACCATCAACCTCGCCGTGCCTCTCTTCCTGCGACAGCCGTGTGATCAGTATCCCCTCGGACGTGAAGCTGTGATGGGAAGTCCGGCCAGTGGAGCATCGGCGGATTCTCGTGGGGAGCCAGGGCATGTATCAATGTCGCCGTGGATGGAGATGGATTCCCGGTATCTTGGGGTATCTGGATCAGTGGAACTTCGCGCGTACCATGTGATCTGTCAAGGCGTTTGTCCAGTGCACAGTGCACTGCGGATATCAAGATACATCCGACTTGACTCACCTGCAGTTGGTTGTCACAAACATGCTGTACAATGCCGTGAACGTCGAGGTTTAGCTACACGAGAGCTTTGTGGTGGAGGCTGCGCCCCTCATAGCATGCAGATTCCACTGCGTATCAAGCCGTAGTTGAATCATCACCAAACAGGCCAGCGTTCCCGTACAGACCAAACTAGGCCGGTCAGAAGAGATGCGTAGCGCTGCATGATCATCTGTTGATGTACGAATCAAACATCTTGCCCTAAATGTACGTACGCAGACATGTCCGATGGGCGGCAGTAACGTTGTACAGGGAACTGCCTTACACTGTCGCATTGACAACGTGCGCACCAGCACGCCGACTCGGACGTCAGACCGTCGTAGAATCGTAGAGCCCCGCTGCATTGGCCGTCTTCCGGCGTAAGCGGCAAATTGGTGGAACTGCAGAGAGCGCTGTTGACGGCATCAGATACCGACGAGCGACACCGAGGGAATATCTCAGTCTGAGAGCAAAAGGGGGATGGGATCAAAAACAGACACCACGGAAACACCGTCCCGGTGGCTGTGCTCCGGGCGCCCTCTGACCTCAGGAGCGTCTCGCGCAAGTTGCAACATAAATATTCGTAGCGCCTCGTGATCGTACTTGTTACGCAATATAACCTCCAAGTCTCTCAGTGTTGCCGCGCGGAGGCTATATTGACTAAAATGCAGCTGTTTCGTATCAGATTTTTGATGGTCCAGCACACCGACAACAGACCCGATGATATCGAACTCTCGGCTGCCTCCCATTGCCATCTGTAAGAACGCGCATGTAATCACCGGTATGGCGGACGCAACGCTCCTTGCTTCAACTTTGCCCTGGGAAGAGTTTCGCTTGGAGACAAAGCCCCTCGTGACACGGCAGAACAGTTAAGCTCATCATCATTGCCTTTCGTTGTGCGTGTCGCTATGTGTGCGACTAAGCCTAGTATGTCCGTTGCCAGAAACACATGGGGGCCGGAGATGCCGACATGCTGCTCGAATGAGGCTCTTCGCCATAGCCTGGCTGTCCCGGACGATCTCCGTTCGATGAGCCTCGATCGTACTGTGGGAGCACGATGGCTGGCAAAGTCTTTAACCATGAACGATATTCGACATATGCAGCAACAAATCTGATCATTCACTCCCTCGGGCATGAGGAAGTGTGGCCTATCGGCATCATCTAAAGAGCAGAATCTTCCAAGGATGTCTGGATCGACGGCATTGCTCACGACGAACGATTTAGACCATCGCGTTTTGGCTTCTAGCTCATTGAGGTCAAGTTTCAACTTCGGTCTCTGCTCTCTCCCGGCCGGTAGTAGCGGACACTGGTACGTCCACCGCCCGCGATTGGGAGGGTGCACAGACAATGCGCGGATGGCGCCGGGATAGCGGCAATGTGATCTCACCTCCGGCAGATTACATGCGGACTGCATGCCGCACGTTATCACACATCACTACCACGAACAGGGTGGGCTGTACTGCAGATCACCAGCCACAGCAGGCCCAACGTCATGTCCCCGTGCGTGGGGCAATTAAAGACTTCGCATCTCTGGACATACCTCGTCCCAGGGAAGACACACCATCGCATCCACATTCCTCAGCCATGACCTCCCCAATTTCCTCCCCGTCCCTCGGCGGTCACCTTTCGACAATGGCGCGCACTCTCCGCCAAGTTCCCTACTTTCTCCACACACTCTTTCTATTTACCAAGTCTGACTTCAAGACGACCGTGATCCCAGTAGTGAGTGTCTTCTGCACATTCCTCATGAGTGGCCCGCACACTCTATATGCGGTCTCTCGCTAACCGCTGCTGTGCCTCACAGTCGTCGCTAGCCGCCGCATCAGCTCCGCTCGCTGGCTTGCTTCGTCTCCCCCATGTTCTCTTCTGGGTCTGGCTCCATGTTCTACAGTTCGATTTCTCCAACCAGAGCATAGACCCGGACGAGGATGCGAAGAACAAGTCCGACCGGCCTATTCCGGCGAAGCGCATCTCCGTGTCGCAGACCCGCCTCCTCCGTTGGCTCATCGTGCCCCTCTGCTGGCGCTTCTCGGCGCTGTACAGCGTCGAGACAGTGTGGGCGAGCGTCGTCCTCGCCGGACTCACTTTCCTTTACAACGAGCTCACCGCCCACCGCCAGCACTGGGTGATCCGCAATGTGGTGAACGCCCTTGGGTTTGCGTCATTTGAGGTTGGCGCGACCCTGATAGCAGGTGCGTTCCACTTTCCCCTCCTGAGACCTCCAGTGCGCGATCTGCATGTCTCATCCCGATCGGTCTCGCATAGGCTCCGACCCAACGCGTCTAGATGGGATCGCGATGTGTTCGGTCCTCGCGAGCGCAGGGATTTTCGCAACTACGATCCACACGCAAGACTTCAAGGACGTCGACGGGGACCGCTCCATCGGCCGGCGCACCATCCCAATCGTGTATGGGGAGGCGGCACGCTGGACGGTGATGGGGCCGCTCTGCCTGTGGTCACTTGGCCTCTGGGTATTCTGGGGCCTCGACGTCGTCACCGGGTCAGCCTTCACCGCGCTCGCCGTGTACGTGGGGATCCTGTACCTCCGCGCCGAGTCCGTGTACGAGTATCAGCGGGCGTTCTACTGGTACAATGTACGTCGGGCTCCATCTCGTCATGCCCTTGGCGGATTTCTCACCCTCACGGCCGGCGCTGACCGATGTTTCGACTATTGCAGTTATGGTTGTCCTGCGCCCATTCCCTGCCGGGGTACTGCCGCCTGTACAGCACGCCATACTACATGAGGGCTTGAAACGCATCCTCGAACACGCCCAGTACATCGCATTCTCCCTGACCTCTCCCCCCACCCCTCATCTCCCAGACCGGTTTCTCTTTCGCCCTATTTCCGACCAGTCCAGGAGAACAAATGTTTGTATAGAAGATCTCCCCACGCTCGTTAAGCAGCTGCCCAGCCTTCCGGAAAGTTTCTGGTCCGACGGTGTACCGCCGCCGCTCGTGACTGCAGCGGCTGACATTGTTACTTATTATGTTGTAGCCATACGTATGCTAAATTATACGGGTTTCCAGTGCGTCCGCGTTGTGCCGTGGGAGGAGGTTTTCGCAGAGAACTGCGGAATACACCGCAATACAGTTATGCATGTGCTTCTGACCTTCGCAGCTCTTCGCCCGCCGAATGTGGTGCTCGCTTCTTGGTGTTCCTGGCTTCGTGATGCTGATCTTCCGCGCACAGTGATGACCATTGTCCAAGGCCCCGGCGCGCACCAGGTCCTGCGTTTCGCCACTGACAGGCAACCCACCTCTCCCCGTCGGTTGATGGACTCACGCCAGAATCAGGCCTATGCCTTGATGAGATGTTTATGTTGTATGAATCAGCATGATTGCGACCGTGACACCCACATGTTCGGCCGACACGGCCTCGCTGCTGTAGCGTCATCCCAGAGTGCATTCTGTGCGAGTGGTATGCCGCCTGTATACTTGCCCGCTCACTTGAGCCTGTAAGTCACCCTGGAAGGATACGCTGATATAGCAAAGCAGTAGCAGATGTCCGAGATCGGGGCAGCTCGCCACCAGATACGACTGACGCCACCATGCCCGATATCCAGCGGCCACTGGGAGATTCGCGAATCCGTCGGCGATCAAACTTCGTCCGTCGTCCGCGTGCCATGCGCGCTTGTCCAGTATCCACCAACCTGCGTGTGCCCGTTTCTTGTCCTGGTTCGCAAGACGGCGTCCGAGTGTCGACTCAACTGAGGTACAAACCCCTAGTTCGATACAGTCCTCGATTGTACGTGCATACGGCAGAACGTGCACCACAATCAGAATCGCGTGCGTTCACATCGGAATGCCCATGCGTAACCGCTGATTTCGTGCAGTTCGTGCAGCACGCATCATGCATCATCGGCGGCAGGAAAACCACGATGATAGCAGGAACAAATCAGACAGGACGCATCTTCCGCCCAGGATGCCTTCGGGATAGTCAGTGGCTCGGACTCCGTCAGTGCACATCGTGCCACTGTTGTCTGCCATGCCGAGGAGGATGACCACGACATGCAATCCCGACGTGCACATGGCATCCGATGGATTCTTGGTCGAATCTATCGCAGGCACGCACGTTTCCCCCTGGGGATGATGAAGATACGAACGCGGCCCGCGTTCCTCATCCCCATTCCGACGACCCGTGCCGTGAGGAGCGCTCTGGGCACCGTTGCGGTTTCTTCCCCCAGGTCGTGACCCTCAGTCTCGATGGGCCAGGCCGTACTGAGACAGTATATACCTGTGGAGGTACCCAGTACTCAGTGCTCAGACCTCAGGTCTTGCACTGACCGTCAACTTGCTTTCCCCCTAACCATCTGAGACATGCACATCTTATCAGCTTTGCACTCTGAGGACCACACAGCTTGTCCGCATCAACGTTCTCACCAGGGCCGCGATCTCGCGCAGGACCGCCTCTGATGCAAGATGCAGATGCTTCAGGAAAAGCCCCGATGGTCTCCCCCAAGGGTTGACTTCGGCGCCGCCAACATCATCACGATCATTCCGGCGGCTTGTGGCGCGCTGCCGAACTGTTGCTTGGGGCGCACGGTGACACACTCGCGAGAATACGGGGCGTGTATGATCAACGCCTTCAAGTCCCTGCATGCTCGAAATAGGCCCTTGGGTGAGCGAACGCAGCTCCGATTCACCCTCCCCGAACGTGCTAGACAGAGCCAGTTCTCACCCGCCCCTCTGCGGCGAAGTTTAGGCTGAAACAACCATGACCGCGCGTCCGACCCCGCAGGGGGTGAACCACCCGACGTTCCACGCCGCCCCCTTCGACCACGGCCTCTCGCTACCCGGTTTGTACGAGTACCACGCCAAGCACAGCCCGACGCACGCCGTCTTCTCGTATGTAGACCCCGAGACGAACGAAGTTCACGACGTCACGTACGCCGATGCATGGGAGAAAATCGGCGCGGTGGCTCGCATCGTCGAACGCAACTACGCCGCGTCGACAGCTAAGAAGGCGGACGGCAGTCGTCCCGTTATCGCCGTGCTCGCTATCTCTGGTATGCACACGCCCGGCCGTGCTCTCACGTTTGTGTGCGTTGACGAGGACGGAACGGATGGACAGATGCGCTCAGCTACATCTTCCTCGAGGTCGCGATCATGAGCCTGGGGTACACCGCGTTCCCGCTCTCCCCACGCAATGTTTCCGAAATCACCGCTCACCTGCTCGAGAAGACGGGTGGCGCACAGCTATATGCCAGCGCCGATGCAGCGATGCAGGGTTTGGCTAAAGGCGCCGTCGAGATCCTGGAAAAGAAGGGTGTCACGGTGGACTTGCTTCCTATGATCGCGCCGAGCGACTGGCAATCTCCTGCGGAAGCCTACATGCCAGCTGCGGTCGTAGAAGTCGCGGAGACTGATGTAGCCGTCATCTTGCATTCGTCTGGTAGGAGGCTGCTGGTGAACACGCACAGGGTTTGGCTGAAGCTAACTTGCGACCTTGACTTTAGGCACTACGGGTTTCCCAAAGCCGATTCCTATCACAAGAAAAGGCCTGATCAATTTGTCAAATATTCCTTGTACGCGGACACGCTTTACTAGGCCGCGCTCGATGTAGCTCACCCTCCGCAGGTTTCGGAGAAGTGGATTTGGCGGGCAAACGTGTTGCGGCGCACACAAATCCCATCTTCCGTAAGTCGGTTGTACCTTGTTATAGAGTGTAACATGTAAGAAATTTGCTAAACTCAACGCAGATGCAATGGGCCTTGCGACCATGATCGTGAGTGACCCCCTTCGCATACGAGTCAAGGGGGTGTCGGAAGTTATGCTTATGCGACATACCTATTTCGCTCGTATAGTGGCCGGTAAGCGTCGCATTTTCTACAGCTCGATTTTACCCGCTAACGGACAGTGACAAGGTCTCAAGCGGGTCCACGTTCGCGCTGTACGCGCCGCAGCCCTCGCCCAAGATGCCTACTCCCGCAAATTTCCTCGCCGACTGGATCGCGTGCAAATGCGACATCGTGTTCTGTATCCCCGCCTTCATCGAGGTGCGTCGCGGACCCGCCGCATCGGAACGCTAACTCATGCCATGATCTCGAAGGCCTGGGCTCGCGACCCCGCGAACCTTCCCTCTCTTCAGGCGCTGGACTGCATCGTCCGTGTTTACTATCACACATCGCCCCCTATGGTTTCAGCTCACACCTCAGCAGGTCTTTTCCGGAGCCCCAATCAACAAGGCCATCGGCGATGCGCTCGCCAAGGCCGGCGTGACCCTGCACCCGTTCTGGGGGAGCACGGAGGTCGGGCCCGCGACGATGTTCATCCCGCGCGACCCACCGCCCTCAGACGAGTGGGAGTATTTCAAGTTCTCGCACCACATCACGTTCAGGCTCGAGCCGCAGGAGGGTCTCCCGGGCATCATCGAGCCCATCATGGTGGTGAGTCCCTCGCTCGCGTCTTCAGCGAGCGGCCCTTGACGCAAGGCTTGCCATCATGTGCGCGCGTACTAGACGACGGAGCTGTGCTTCCCGCATGTGACGAACGCGGAACGGGACGGCGAGCGGGTGTTCGCGGTCGGCGATCTGCTCGAACAGCACCCAACCGACCCCGACCGCTGGAAGGTGTTCGGGCGCGTGGACGACCAGATCGCACTCTCGACCGCGAAGAAGGTCAGCGTTCCGTTTTTTTTGCCTCCTATCGTGACCTCCCCGCAATCTCACAGCCCCCTCTCCCATCGATAGATCAACCCGGTTCCATACGGTACGTCCTTTGACACCCCCCAGGCCCGCTGCGCGCCGTCTCACGAGGAAACGCTGACGTCTGTGTGCCCCACAGAGGGCATCCTCGCACACGACCCCAACATCGCCTCCGCGCTCGTGTTCGGGAACCAGCGCCTCGAGCCGGGGCTGCTCGTCGAGCCCGCTGCGGGCGTCGTCATTCCGGCGGGAGACGCACAGGCGCTCGAGGAGTATAAGGACCTCATCTGGTGCGTCCTGTCCCACCCGGGGCACCCGGGGGTCCCGCGGCGGACGAAGAGATCCGCACATTGGCTGACCTTGCATGGCGTTTCCGCCGGACAGGCCCGCGGTGGAGAAGGCGAACGCGCAGACGGCGTCTTACGCGCACGTCAAGCGGGAGGTACGTCGTCCTCTTTTCTCCTCCCCTCCCTCCCACTCCCCACCCCACCCCTCCCCACTCCCCTCCCCTCTCCCACCCCCATCCCTCCATCCCCCATCCGTTTCGCTGCGCTCCGACGACGACTGACGCGCCGCTCCTCCGGTGCGCGCACGCGCGCGCGCAGATGATCCTCGTCGCGTCGCCCGAGAAGCCGCTCGAGCACACGCCCAAGGGCACGCCGCGCCGCGGCGTGTGCCTGCGGCTGTACCAGTCCGAGATCGACGCGCTGTATGCGGCGCATGCGGACGCGGCGCCGGAGCTGCGCGAGTTCCCGGACAGGCGATAGAGAGGGCCCGGGGGGGGCGGGAGGGGGAGGGTGATTATGGTTATGGTACATGTTGGGATGCTTGGAGGACAGGAGGATACAAGTGGCTGGGTGGGTATGCTGCTCGATCGGGATGTGGGGTGCGTGTGTATGCCGCCGGCCGCACGGCGGCACTGGAACCTGTGTGTAGAGCACGATGTTGGACGAATATGTATATACTGGAATGTGAAGCTTGCGGGGAAAGGCCCCGCGAGATTATGTATGGCCACCACCACCACCACCTCTGCCATTGAGATCATTGTCGGTGACTTGGTCTGCTTTCTGGCGATGTCGAATACGCTCGTTGCCAGTCAAGTAACCGATACTCCGCTCTGAGTTCTGTGTGGTCTGCCGCAGTGTTCTCGCTCTGGTTCCCCGTCGCGCGCGGGCTTCCTCGACTCAAACTATTTTTCTCTGGTGTGACCTCTGCGGGATGTCGAGTCTCTCAGAGGTGCTGCGAGACCGGAAGACTGGAAGAAGAGAGGTGCCATCCTCTGTAAGTTGTGCTGCATATTTTGTATCACAGTGACAAGGGCACCAAGTCGACGACGACTCAATATTCAGCCACGGGTCCGGGTTAGGAGTCATGACACTTCACGGGCACACCATCTTCGAGCCCCCCCCCCCCCCCCCCCGAAGACGCACGCATTGCTACCATATACGTAAGCCTCGGAATAGTACTGACGGGGGGAAAACATCCCCATGTCAATATCGGAGCGGCGGTACCACAGTGAAGTCAGTCTGCCACCGACTGCCCGGCTACACATCTGAAATCTGGAAAAAACAAGCAAAAAGCCATCTCGTCGTCGATACATACATACATTCTTGCGAGCCCGGTGTGGCGCGCCCTCCGTATCCTACACGATCCGCACATCGCCCTGCCCCTCCCACGCCCGCCCCTCCCACGCCCGCCCCTCACGCGCGCTCACGGCAGGCTGAGCACGGTGTGCATGAACTGGTCGTAGTTGATCTGCACCCACCCGTCGCGGTCCGTGTCGAGGCGCTGGAAGGACTCGGTGACCTGCTTGATCACGACGCACGCGCGCACGAAGCGGTCGAACGTGATCCCCGGCAGCGGCGCGCCGCGCGCGGGCGGGCCGGACCCTTTGAGCACGTCTGCCCCGTGCGGGCCGAGTGGTGAGTGACGCGTCGGAGGCGGGGGGAGGGGGAGGGCAAGGGGCGAGGGGGAGGGCGAGGGGAGGTACAGGTAGGGAAAGGGGGGAGAGACAGTATGGAGACAGAGACGTGCAAGGGGAGGAGTAGGGACGAAGGGGGTAGGGACGGAGCGGAGAGGGCTCACCGTATTTGCGCTCGACGAGCTGGAGGAGCTGCGGGGAGAGGTTGTAGCCGAACTGGCGGAGCGCGTCCGCGAGCTCGTTGCGGTCGATCGAACCGGACTGGTCGCGGTCAAAGTGGCGGTAGACGTTCTGCCAGTCCTTGATGTACTTCCACAGGCCGGAGAACTGTGTGCGTGGAGGGGGGGGGGGCAGGGTCAGCGATTCGGTGCCGCATCATCGCGGACGGGGGAGCGCGTGCGTGCCTCGTTGAAGCCGATCGTGCCGCTCCGGTCAGTGTCCTGTGAGTGTGGTGTCAGACGCGAGCGACGGGGGAGGGGCGGGTGCACTGACGAAGATCGACATCAGGAGCTTCACGGTGTCGAGGTCGAAAGCTGCAGAGGGCATAGCACGGAGGCTGTAAGCCCATCCAACGCGGATCGCCGGACGCGCACCACTCACGAGTCCAATCGCCGTTGATGAGTGCCTTTTCTGCATTCGCGTTCGTACGCGGGTCAGTGCTTTGCACACAGGCATGCACCGCCGCGGAGGCCACTTACGCAGCTCGTGCACCGAGATGTGGCCCGATCGGTCCGTATCGACAGCCGAGAACCACGACCACAGCCTACGCGCAGAACTCTGAGATGGAACAAGAGGACAGTGCGGCAGCGCGATGCTCACTGGGGGTCCGCGCCCGGAGGAGGGCCAGCAGAGACAGGGGCGAAGCCCCCAGGGCCGGGTCCGCCACCCCCGTAGCCGTGTGCAGGAGGCGGGGCGCCGTAGCCTCCGCCGCCGTATCCGCCTTGAGGAGCGCCGCCGTAGCCGCCGCCGTATCCTTGTTGCTGCAAAAGCAGGTTGTGAGCAAGGCGATTTAAGACGATCCCGGGCGGCGCGACGGGATGCGCGCAGGACGGTGGCTCGCGAGCGGAAGAGAGTGGCACTGCGCGTGACTAACCCCGTAAGACATTCTGGTTCTCAAGTGTGTTTCCTTCGCGTGGAGGGAGAGAGGGAGAGGATAGATGGGTGTAGGGAGCGCGTGGATGTGTTATATATGGAGAGTGGGACAGGATGGGACGGATCGCGCTGAGGACGTCGAGCGAGGAGGGGTTTGCGCAGGCAGAGCTGTGCCACCGCCCCGCGCTAATACACCATGTCATCATCGTCTGGTTGTCCGGCATCTCTATGACAGGTAGTCGTACCCCTCCAAACAATGGCCGACTAGCTCA
This sequence comes from Trametes gibbosa, assembly GCA_022606055.1. NCBI lineage: Eukaryota > Fungi > Basidiomycota > Agaricomycetes > Polyporales > Polyporaceae > Trametes > Trametes gibbosa. The sequence continues at coordinate 65,385 of JABYQJ010000070.1, read as the reverse complement.
GTTGGTTAGAGCGTGGTGCTAATAACGCCAAGGTCGTCGGTTCGACCCCGGCGTTGGCCAGATTTTTGTTCATCCCCGTACGAGCTGCAAGTCCTCGCTCGGTATCAAACATAGCTTTCGTTGCTTCACCCATATACACCAGCCTCACATCGAAGGCTTACTCGTGCACAGCTGCCAGGGCCTCGCTCACATTAATGTGTGCCCGTGTCGGTCTAAGCAGTCAAGAGTTTCTCGTGGGACTAACATTCGAAATATTGCTATGCTGTATAATTGAATTTCCACTAGACACAGCCTGTGTGGTGACGCGCCGCGGAGCGAATAACTTCTTCCCTGACGGCCACTAAATAGATTAACTCCGAACGAGACATCCCAGCACATCGCCTTTCGCACAACACAGCACAAACTATCAGCACTCAAGACGTCGCCCAGTTGATGAAGGCAGGGTCCAGCTCTCCAAACGCACCGCCCTGCTGCAAGCACGCGTAGATGCTCCCGACGTTGTTCCCACACACGACCGAGAACAGCCCGGGCGAGCTCGCCTCCGTGTACGCGTAGCACGCCTGCCTCACCCCGTTCCAGTAGCTGCCCAGCTCCATCGTCGCGCAGTCGACCTGGAAGTCCGCCGCGAGCACGCCGCCGTCGTGCCACACGTACACCCCGTTGCAGCCCTGCACCGCCGCCAGCGCGCGGTCCGTCGGGATCGTCAGCCCGAAGAACGCCGCAGAGCCGACGTCGACGAGCGTCGCCGGCGCCTTGCCGTCCGCGTTCGTAAAGTACGAGTCTCCCAGCTTGAGGAACCCGCGCGAGCCCGCCCCGAAGCACGCGGCGGGCGGCGCGCTGGCGGGCGGGCCCGCATTCACCGTCGGGTTCTTGCTCGGGTCGACGTCCGGGGGCACGGGCGTGGCCGGGTTCACGACGTTGGACGACGACGAGAGCGCGTTTGTGACGGACGACGTCGCGGAGGAGACCTAAGCATCGCGGATGAGCGGGTGAGGCAGAGCGGATCAGCCTCCGGATCGTCACTCGCCTGGTCCTTCACGTCGTTGAGCCAATCTGCAAGGTTGGGGCCGAAGGAGAAGATGGTGTTCAGCGCGCTTTGCGCTGCGATGACGGCGGCCTCCGTGGCGGCAATAGCGGACGCGAGCGCTGCGTCGCTCGCGGCTGCAGCCTGAAAGAGCTCGCGGTCAGGCAACAGTGTCTCGCAGAAACAACGCAAAGCATACCAATGCGGCGGCAGCGGGACCGAGAGCACTCGCCGCAGACACAGCAGCAGCAGCGGCCGCCGCTTCCTCCGGGGCGGGGTTGGCAGCAGACGCAAGTGCCGCGGCCGCAGCTGCGGCGGCGGCCGCGGCGGCACTCGCGCTAGCATCGGCAATGGACGATGCCTCCGCGGAAGAGGTGGGCAACGGAGGCTTGGTGGTAGGGATAGTGCACGATGACGCCTGGCGCTTCTCGAGCATCGCTGCCGCGGCATCGACGTCCGGAGGGGCGGTCGGGGTCGGGGAAGCATCGTCGTCCTCCACGACGGAAGGCTCCTCGAATTGATCCTCCTCCTCGACCTCCAATTCCAACACGTCCAGGGCGGGGCTCTGCCCGGGCGTGCAGGGCGGGCGCGGGGGGCTGCAGTCGATGTCCGCCGTCGTCTTCGGGATGCGCATGGCGGTCTGGGAGACGTCGTAGGGCGTGTCGACGTCAAAGAGGGGCGGGACGGGGTCGAGCACGTTGCTGCTCATCGCGTACCGGAACGTCTGGCCCGAGGCGAAAAACGCGGAGCCCGCGTCCAGGCTGCCGATCGCGGCCGGGGGCGCGCCCGCGGGGATGGTGTCGGACAGCTTCACCTTGTACCTGTGGCACTTGGACGGCTTCCCCCACGACGTCTTGCCGTTGTGCGGCACCGTCCGGAGCTGGGTGAGGTACGACTGGAGCGTCCCTTGCAGATCCTGCTCTGCGTTGGTGACCGCCTTGAGGACGACGTTCCCCACGCCGCCCTCGAGCGAGGAGCTGAACGGGAACTCGTCGCACGAGACCTGCGCCGCGCACCGGTGAGCGACCGCCCTCCACGGAACTAGAAACACGGAGACGAACGCTACCTTCCAGTAGTTGGGATCGTGCTGGAGCGGATCGCACTTGCCCGCGGCCTGCATCGCGTCCTTGACCGTCTTCGTGCACACCTTCTTCCGCCGCTTCCCGCCGTCAAACGGGTCGTACGTGAGCTCCATCTCGTCCGTGCCCGAGTCCCACTGGTCGTGCCCGCGGATGTTGTCGCAGATGCCCGGGAAGTGCGGGCAGTAGTACGTCAGCGTCGGCAGCGTCGCGGGGACGTCGACGGCGCGCTTGCACGTGTCCGGGGTGATCGCGCGCTTCGCCGCGGTCGTTGCGTTGCGGTGGGCCCCCGCGGCGTAGCGGTGATAGGTGCTCGCCGCGAGAGTGAACGCGGCGCGGCGCGCGAGGGGGGGGCATCGTTGGGTTCGGCGCGGCGCGCGGCGGTGGCGTTCCAGTGCACCGGCTTGCCGTTCAGGACGAGGGGGACGAGCTGGCCGTTCACGTAGACGGGAGGAGGCAGGTTCGCCGGCTGGTGCTTGGCACGGCCGAAGCGGAACGAGCCTGTAGCGTTCGTGGCGGTGACCTTTGCAGTGAACTTTGCCCACTGGTGGGGCGCTGGGTCTGGCGGGGGCTGCTTCAGTGCTGCTAGCGGTGCCAGTGGTGCCACGTCCGGCTGGACGGTGTCCGGGGGCGGCGGGCCATAGTCCCACCAGCAGTCCGCGGGGTCGTCCAGGAGACATGGCCACAGGAGATTCGGCGTCCAGTTATCCATGTTGTCGTCCAGCGTCGAGAACAGGGGCACGTAGAGAGGAGTGCCCGGCGTGGTAGCAGTCACGGCAGAAGAGAAGTGGAACCAGTCGTTGAAGTTGTTGTAAGGGATCGCGCCGTCGACGCAGCGGTCCCCAGAGCAGAAGCCAGTCCAGGTTGCGATCTCCTCCCACCTGTCGAGGACGTCGTCGCCAGACCTGGGTATCAATCAGGTTAGTATCAGCTCGTCCGTTTGTCATGATATATGCGTACGCGGGCCAGAGGTTGGTTCCGGTCGATTGTATGGTGCTGTAGAACCAGTCAACAAAGGGCTCTGCACAAGGACGGTCAGTGACTATCTCGCGGAGGGAGTGAGTAGTCAGCTTACGCCAGGTGAGCGAGCAGCCCCCAGGCTGGGAAGCGCAAGCACCGACTATCGTAGTGTAGACCTAAAGTGTGTTTAGCCTGGTGATGTTGAAGTCCCAAGGTCACCACCTACTCACATTGTTGTAGTCCAAGCTTCCGATATCAGTAGGTTGCTTGCACGTCCCGGCGCAGCACGCAGCATCGAGGATAGACCCCATCTACTCGCCAGTCAGCTTGGGTGATGATGGATAAGAGGAAGGAGAGATTCACTGAAGCACATGTTGCAGCAGCGGCACAGACATTGTCGCTCCAAAAAGCGGTAGATCCAACCTGACCAAAAGGTGTGTCAGTGACCATCGAAGCGTTATCGCGTCCAGGCGGGAGGGCTATACTGACTTGTCCGGTGACGATCTTCGTCACGCATAGCCCAACAAGGGAGACGCAAGAGGTGTCGGGGGCGGAGATGCAGGATCCAACAACAGCGGCACGGGCCTGAAGGCTACGTGCTTCGGGTGATACTGTGATGACAGAGGCTAAGGCAGTACCCCACAAGGGCGAAAGCAAAAGTGCGGTCTGCATTGGAAGCATAGTGCGCGATGCGTAAAACGCTCACTGCTGCCCATACAGCCTCCCGAGTGCGCATTTTATAGCGGTTTGACAGTCCCAGCGCCACAGGTCCCCCATGTCAGCAGCTACCAACTGCACGGGGGACACATTCTTTGTCCTGGACTAGCAGACGCCGCAACACACACACATGACGAAGGGCGGTAATGGGCAAACCACAAATTTCATACGCTCGCCTACAGCACATACGGCATGGTTGCCTGATCTAAGGGGGAACCGGAGGGTCAGCCAGTTTAGCCACTGTTAGAGCGGCGCGCCCGTACCTCCGTCAGATATGCACGAAGGTGATGCGCCCATCGACGTTCCTGAAGCAAGGACGGCTGTGAGGCATGGTCACACTTAAGCAAATGCAGTGAGTTACTAACCTTCTCAAATCAGCGGATTGACGCGCGTTGTCTGCCCCATTGAACTGTAGAACCACCATGAGATCAGCCTGAGCGTATAACCAGGGGAAGCTAGCAATTGTCGGTGAGCGCGTGACTGGGTTGGGTTATCCCGACAGGTGTGAAACTGGTACCGCGGCCGTGATGGCGCGGAGGCTGCATAGGCGCTCTATCTAAACCATAGCAAGGTGGCTAGGGCCGGACTGGGGAACCACAAGAATGCGCGGGTAATAAGCGGTGCGCTGCGCCGCCACAGGACGGCAGCGCACCCGAAGTACTTCAAATACGTCGGGATACGAGGATCCCGGAGGATCAGCCTAGCCTTCGGCGAAAATCATGTTACGTAGAGGCCCGCTCTGCTTGGCACCGCGGGCAAGAGTGCAGCACTGCCAACTGCCATTCGGAAATTCGGAGGTCTAGGACTAACTGTCAGCACTGCCAAGCCGATCTGCTGGAAGACATGTTCGTCACGTTGGTGGTGGCTGCGTCGCGGCGGTGTTCAAGGCATTCATCGGCGCGATACATTGGCTGGAACCTGCCCACCCACAAGTCAACCACCGGCATGCCGATTCGGATAGTGTGCATATTCGTATTGAGGGGTGCCTGGTTCGCCATGTAGTCATCTTTCGCATGCGTTTCATCCCCATATGTCCGCTGAATTTGCCACGCTACATACGAGAGGGTAGTCAGCAAAGGCGAGCGGCACGAAGGTAGCGATGAATCGATGAATGCCATATACTCCATGGGCGCCATCGTCGGACGCAATCATGCACCCAAGGAACGCCAGAGTTGCTTTCTCCGCCTGTCAGAGGGCCCAGAAAGTGCTTTGGCACATGCATTTGTAGTCGTCACCTCCGATGCAGCCGCGCATCATGCGTCAGCGGAGCGGCACCGATTCTGTCTTACATGCACTAGCGGAAACCGTACAATTAGGCACGTCGCAGATCTACAGGGTTCAAGTCAGCGTCTTTGAGTGTATGCCATGAACCCAGCCCGGCCATCTCTGTACGTTATGCATATATACCTCTGGACGGTGCGTAATGGACACAATCAGAGATTGGTACGCGTGCTTACACGTCATGTGATTCAGACAGAGAAGTTGCAGCCCCAGTCCGAACACGGCTATTGACTCATACCCCGCCATGGTTGCCTTCGAAAACTTTTACGCAGCACTCAAGTGCCTCACGGCTTTCGTGAGGAGCTGATAGGACAACAAGTCGGATGACATGAGGGATGAAGATGAGCGTTGCGGGCGAATCGCGCGAACGCAGAATACGTCGATTGCTTAGCTTGCAACTCACGCCACAAAGGCGCCACGTGGGAGACGCCCACTCTTTGAGGCACTGGCAGTGGCCGCTCATGATTACAGAGTCGTAGGTATGTCATGTGTACTTAAACAGCTCTGGCCACCCGAGCTCCATGAACACCGCAATGAGCAAACGAAGCACCTCGAGAATAAAAGCGGATTAGCTGAAGAAGATCGCTCAAGTTCATGATTCGGGTTCGCAAACTGGTTGTGTGATTGAGCGTCGATGATACACATATGTATGGATACAACTTCCAGCCTCTCTGTTGTACAAGATGGTGATACAATTGATCCGCGCCCGCGCCGACAGAACGCAGAGCTCTACCGCCTCGCAACGGCAGAGAGCCACGACCACGACCGGGCGATCTTCTCCACCCGCTCCGTCTCGTCCCCCGACACCTCGCCCTTCCACACGCTCAACAAGCTCTCCTCCTCATCTATGCAGCGCAGGATCGCCTCCACGCTCTGGTCCGCGACGAACGAGAGATAGCACCCGACGAGCGCCATCGCGTCCGTCGGGCGCGCGTGCGGCGTCACGACGAGCGCGCGCACCGCGCCCAGCTCAGGGTGCGACGCGACGCTCTGCGGGAGGCACTCCGCGAGGAAGTCGCGCGCGCCGCGCAGCTGCGCGTCGTTGAGCGCGAGCGCGGCACGGCCTGCGGGGCGGCGCACGGACTCGGGGAGGGTCAGGCGCAGGCGTTGTGTGCGCCCGTCCCAGGTCCGCTCCGCGTCGGGGGTGGGGCCGTACGTGATCTCGACGACGTGCGAGAACCCGGCCTCGTACGAGCGGTCCTCTTGGGCGAAGGCGACCCAGAGGGCGGGGATGATGGCCTGGAGGTGCGGTTCGCTCGACGTCGGGGGGTCGAAGTCGTACGCCGGTGCGGGGATGGTGGTGCAGGGGGGTGTGGGTATCGACAACGGTTTGGGTGGGGTGTGCCCCGCAGCGGCGAGCTGCTTGTCATGGTAGGTCACGAAGGATGGTTTCGGATTCCGGCGGCGGGGAAGGTTGTTGCGGTGCGGCTGGAGGTGGCCCTTCGGCGACCACGGACCGGGGACCTTCGAGGACTTGAACGCCAGTGCGGGGTTGTCGATGTGTAACGTGAGATTCATTCCACAGCGCTCGCGGAGAGGTCGGCGCACGGTGGGCGCCGGAGGTGGGAAGACCGTGAGAGGGCTGGAGGGGTACACCGCGCTGGGGCGGGACTTGCTCGGGATGGAGAGCGGGACGAGAGTGGTGGTGGTGGTGATAGACATGTCCTGGCTGGCAGGGGTGTGGATAATGGCGAGGGTTGGCGAAGGGTGATAAGGCAAGTCGATGGTTGATATGGGCAAGTCGCAGACTTGTGCACGAGCGTGTTGTGAGTTGAGATGAGATGAGATGAGGGTGGGCAAGGGGTGCGTGAGGCAGGGTTTAAGTATGTTCAGACATGCGGAGGACTCGCCGAGAAGACACAGCGGACACGAGGCGGATGTTCCAAGGCAGGGCGCGATAAGGCAGGTATCCGAAAGGCGATGGCAGGTCCCTGCGGAATGAGTTGGCCCCACGGTACTCTTCCGAGTTTGGCACCCGCAATTGCGACTCGGATTGACGGAGGTATTATGGGGCCCCGGTCGGTTACGGGGAAGATCTACCCCATGCCGGGATCCGGAGGCCAGACGCTGAGGGTGTAGGTAAACGTCGTTCACAAGCGAGGACCGAAGTCTTCTGTTACGCAAGGATATACATACCTGAGGTTGCGGTCCGAGCCTCAAAGCGGGCGGATGTTAGTTCGGTGGGCGGAATACAAATTGTCCGGTGTACCCCATCCGTTGTCGATACCGAGACTCGAAGGGGCATCTCTATCCGTGACAAGTGAGCAGGATACACAGGAAGAAAGAAAAAGAGATGTTGCATTAATCTTCTGGCACCATGACATGATGTCAATCGCGCTCTAAAACTACCCTCTTGTGTAGAAAGTTAATAGATCGATCACTGGGACGGATCGGAAGTGCATAAGCGTCCTTCTCCTATCGGAGTTTGGAATTAAACATAATTTTGATTTGTATAGCACTTTTATGGCCGACTAGCTCAGTTGGTTAGAGCGTGGTGCTAATAACGCCAAGGTCGTCGGTTCGACCCCGGCGTTGGCCATTTTAATGTCTCAATTTGCAGTACATGCCCAAATTTGGAGCTGCAACATGTTACATAACCGAACTTCATGATGTTCCCTTTTTCGGTGCTATACGAAACGCCCACTAGCGCGAATGACACTTGTCCTTCCGCTATTCCGCCACTGACAACCTAGACCCACACCCTCGGAAACGTTGTGGACGACTGCTCATCGAATGTGCTCCAAATTCTGTTTCTAGGCGCCACCCAAAAATCCACTCCTCTCTTATATCTCGGGATTATACTTACGCCCGCAGCAAGAGCTGTGTACTTGCCCTCGCAGTAGTCCTACTTCTCAGGACCCCCACTTTCGAGCTTGACCTCCATCATGGCTCTCGAGAGGAAGCGTTCACCGCCAAGTGACTACACCGGCCCATCTGCGTCTTCTGGCTCAACCTCTTCAGCGCGTGCTCGATCCTCAGTGAACCCCCGCTCTCCCGCATACACAAACTATCGCAGCGAGTCGCCCCCTGCGTCTGCTTATTTCTCTCACTTCTCTGGAGACCACCATGAAGATCCCCAGCCCACCATTTCGGACGCCGGTGCGCACTTCGCATACAGCACCACGCTCAGGCGACATGCACTCGAGGGGCCCCTCGGACTTCCTCACCCACCACCTGGCTCTGGCATTACTACACTCGGCGAACTCAGGACGGTAGTAGAGACAGAGGGCGCGCAGGGCTTGTGGCACAGGACGGTGGGAAGGCTCGTCTCTGCGTTTACCGAACGTGACCAGTACGAACGGCTGCCGACGCACAGGGACGACCGTCAGAAGGAGAGCGCGTCCGCGAGGTTCGCGCACAGTTCTATACAGGTCCGTCGCCTCACGAGTCAGCACCGCCCAAACTAACGGCGTGCAGGAAACCATCGCGCATTATGGCACGTCTGCCACGCACGGTCTGTCCTCGCGGCGGGTGCAAGAGCTGCTGGCTATCCATGGGTACAACGAATTCACGGTGTCGACTCCAGAACCGGTGTTTATCAAGTTTGCGAAGACGATATACGAGAACCCGCTCATTCTGTTGCTGTGTGGGAGTGCGGTTGTCAGCGCGGTCATGGGCAACATTGACGACTCCGTGAGCATAACGATTGCAGTCCTCATTGTCTTGACCGGTGAGCTGGCTTTGAATTCCCCGCGCGTCCTCTCTGACGCGTTTCAGTCGGATTCGTGCAAGAACAGCGTTCGGAGAAGAGTCTGGAGGCCCTGAGCAAACTGGTGCCACACCACTGCCATCTAATGCGGTACGTTTAATGTGTCGGCGCTCTTGCTCTGCGGCGTTCACACTGTATGTGCAGCGACGGTCAACCCCTCCACCTGCTTGCGAACGAACTTGTGCCCGGAGACATCGTCACGTTCACTACGGGCGACCGTGTGCCCGCAGACGTTCGTTTGATCTCCGCTGTGGACCTAGAGATAGACGAGAGCAGCCTCACCGGTGAGACAAATACTCGGCGGAAGGACACTGAGACGTGCACCCCCGTCGCTGTGGCCAACGGGTACACAAATGGGTATCCGAACGGCCATGCGAATGGATTTGCCGCGCCCGGGGAACCGGTAGCTTTGGCTGAACGTTCTTGCATCGCGTATATGGGCACCCTTGTTCGTAATGGTAAGCCTATGGCACACAGGACGGACGAGCGTGAATGCTGAAGACCTACATAGGTCGTGGGGCCGGCGTCGTCATTTCAACCGGGACCCTGACAGAGTTCGGAATGATCTTCTCCATGATGCAAGAGGTGCGCGTTGACCAAGGTTCACTGCGTGTTCAGTAACTTACCGTGTGTCTAGGTCGAGGAGAAACGAACGCCTCTGCAGTTGAGCATGGATGAGCTCGCGAAGAAACTCTCCCTGATATCCTTCGGCGTCATCGGTATCATCTGCCTCATAGGCGTGGTTCAAAAACGATCGTGGCTAGAGATGTTCACCATCGGAGGTATGCGTGCGCGCCGTCCCTCGCGCGTCGGGACAGGCTGACGATGGTGAAGTACAGTGTCACTGGCGGTTGCGGCAATCCCAGAAGGGCTCCCTATCGTCACGACAGTGACGCTCGCGCTCGGCGTTTTGCGGATGTCGAAGCGCAAGGCGATCGTCAAGAAGCTGCATTCTGTCGAGGCGCTTGGCTCGGTGTCTGTGATTTGCTCCGATAAAACAGGTGTGTCCAGATCTGCCACGCCTCCAAATAGAGGCTATAACAACTGCGATAGGGACACTGACGAAGAACGAGCAAACGGTGACCGAGGTATATTCCGTTGACGAGACCATCGCACTCGACCCGTCTGCTCCCGTGGCTCCGACGACACACCCTAGCCTATCTCTGCTTAAAACGCTGAGTATCGGGTCACTGTGCAACAATGCTGTGCGGAACGAGGAGGGACAATATGTTGGACAGTCCACGGACGTCGCGCTGCTCAACGTCCTGCCGCTCTTTGGCCTAGCTGACCAGCGCCAGGTACGCGAGCTTACCCTCCGGCGAGATTACAGCCATTGACTGTCTCCCAGGACTTCACCCGACAGTCGGAGTTGCCCTTCAGCTCGGAACGGAAGTACATGGCCGTCAGCGGCGTGCACGGCATCGCCACAGCCGCTTCGAACGGCCTCACAGTGAACGGCGCGCAGCGCGAGATGTACTACATCAAAGGCTCGATCGACGCCATCCTCGACCGCTGCAAGTTCTACTACGTCTCGGACGACTCCACGCCTGCGCTCGACGCGAACACGCGCTCGGTCGTCCTCGCGAAGGCACAAGCGACCGCCTCCCGCGGGCTGCGCGTCATCGCGCTCGCGTACGGCTACGGCGCCGTCGAGAGCAGCCCCGTACCCACCGCGCCGTCGAGCCGCGCAGGCACCCCGGGCACGTCCACACCCGACGCGGCGGCGAAGACGAATCTGGTGTTTGTCGGGTTCCAGGCGATGCTCGACCCGCCGCGGCGGGGCGTCGCGGACGCGATCGGCCTCCTCCAGAGCGGGGGCGTGCAGGTCGTGATGATCACCGGGGACGCGGAGGAGACCGCGCTGTCGATCGCGCGCTCGCTCGGGCTGCGCGTTGGTGGTGTGGGTCACGGCGGGTGTCTGACGGGGCGCGCGATCGACAGGATGAGCAAACAGCAGCTGCGGGAGGCGGTTGGCGGGGTGAGCGTGTTTGCGCGGACGACGCCGAAGCATAAGATGGCGATCGTGGAGGCGTTCCAGGCGCGCGGTGCGGTGGTGGCTATGACTGGGGACGGAGGTGGGTCGTCCTGATGTGGTGCAAGCGCAGGCATGCTTATGAGGGTGTGGTCGCAGTGAACGACGCGCCGGCTTTGAAGATGGCGGACATTGGTGTGTCGATGGGCAAGAGCGGCACCGATGTCGCCAAGGAGGCGGCGGACATGATTCTTGTAGACGACAACTTCACGACCATCCTGCCCGCAGTGGAGGAAGGTGAGCTGTTCGACCGCCTGGTGAGAGAATCGAGGGGTGATGATGACATGCAGGGAAATCGATTTTCCATAACATCCAAAACTTCCTCTCGTTCCAGCTGAGCACTGCGTGTGCAGCGCTGACGCTGATCACCCTTAGCACCTTCTTCGGCCTGAGCAACCCCCTCAACGCCATGCAGATCCTGTTCATCAACATCCTCATGGACGGTCAGCGGCCCTTGTCGCTCCTAGTGCGAACTGCGCGTACTGACGAATCGGCACATAGGTCCACCAAGTCAGTCGCTGGGCGTCGATCCCGTCGACCCGCAGGTCATGCGCCGGCCACCGAGGAAAAAGGACGCGCCGATCATCAGCCAGCGGCTCGTCTACCGCGTCCTCTTCTCCGCGTCGATCATCGTCGTCGGCACCCTGTTCGTCTACCTCTACGCCCTTGCGGACGAACAGGGCATGACGCGGCGCGAGCAGACCATGGTAAGCCCCCACCACCTTCCACCCCTCGTCCCACCGGACGCTCACATCACGGCTCTCCCCCCGCACGTTCTCGCAGACCTTCACGTGCTTCGTGTTCCTCGACCTCGTGTCTGCGGTGCAGAACCGCGGGCTCGGCTGCGGCCTGACGCAGAACCGGATGCTCGTCACCACGGTCTCGACGTCGTTCTTCGTCCAGCTCGCGCTCATCTACGCGCCACCGCTCCAGAGCGTCTTCCAGACCGAGGCGCTCAGCATGGCGGACCTGTCGACGCTGTTGCTGCTCGGCGGCGTTTCCGCGCTGCTGCACGAGGCGAGGCGGCGGTACGAGCGCAGGCTGAACGCGGAGATGACGTTCTCGAGCGCAGTGGAGGAGCTGGCCTGAGGCGCACGCGGCTGGGGTATATAGGTTCTAGTAATATTCTTATAGATCACGGTGCTCGCAACTCGTCTGCTTTGATATGGTTCGGGTTTTCTGTGGCCAAGCTGCGAACTGCCAAGGATAAACGGCGACCAGGCCCGGTGTTCGCTGGAGACAGAGATGGAGATGGAGTGACCCGGGCGCGGCTTGACAAGGACTGTCATGCTTGGAGAACCACCGTCTGTTCGCTGTGCGGGGACTTTGAACACCGAAGTCGACCAAGTCATGCTATACGATGGGCGTGATCAGACTGGTCATACGCAATGTCTCACGAATGTATATTCCTCTACGTACGGCAAAAATATGGCCAACGCCGGGGTCGAACCGACGACCTTGGCGTTATTAGCACCACGCTCTAACCAACTGAGCTAGTCGGCCATAAATGCAGTGTCAAAACAAAAATATTGTAAATTTGGTCTCACTTAGCCCCGACGTCACCGACAAACGGTCTTCCGTCTGGTCCCCCGGACTATTTTGAACTTATGCTTACTACCAACATGCGGCTTTACCTGCTGAAACGTTTCACACCTCTGCCTGCGCAAATATCACTATGAACCCATGGGACCTGGGTGACTCGGCTATGTCTGGAATTTCTGATCGTCTGGAACGTTACATGAACCACAACCTTGGAGGCTTCTCCGTTCTGTGGCCATACACTCCTTCGCGATACCTTCGCCACGGCTGAGATCGACAAATACAGGTTAAATCATGTTGTCAACACTGTATATCACCTGCCCGTCTGACAAATGCTCGTACACAAATATCTGAACCTGAATGCTTCGCAACGACTGCGCTGGACTTTCATGCAGCGGTGTCAAGTCCTTCCAGGCGCTCAGCGTCTTCGTCGTTCGTTCGTGTGTCACCAGTGATGACCCTTGCCTACACGCAATCAACTCGACAAGATATAGTGTATGTGAATAAGCTGGTCAAACAACGACTTGTCTCGATTTCGTCCCTTGTCTTCCTAAGGGGGGCGGACCAAGTTTGATGTTCACTCGTGCCGTTAATGGGTGCTCATAGATACATATGACACCCTTAGCTTTCAAGGTTCAAACGGTTGCACCCGGAGACTGCACGTTTCAATGAAGATTGACCGGGACCATACAGAACCTCGATCATTACCGACATGTCCGCAGGCACCCACCAAACTGGCGTTTACGCACCCACCGGGACCTTTGATCGAGTCTCCAACGCGTACTGAACGCGCCCTCGGTGGCCTTGCATACACTTGCACCCCCATGACCCTCGCGGTGCGACAGAGCATGTGAAGTCTTCCCACATATTGCTGGCCTATAAAAAGCCGAAGATCACCCGACAGCGCCGTCGACAGCATCCCTCGCCGTCAAGTCCGCCAATGATCGAGACCGGACGTCCGTAGACGTCCGCTGCGACGTCACGCGGTCCTCCAGCGATAGGTACGCAGCTAGCAGTACCTCGACCCAATGGGCTCTACGTTCGTCCGGGGCCCGCCTGGTCTCAACCAGTGGGACGGACTGGGTCACGGACGCACCTCTTACGGCTTGCAAGCACGCGTCCTCGTCGACGGTGGCGATCGTGCGGCCCTCGTGAGCGGGCCGACGTTAGTTAAAAGGCGGGCTGCGCGCTGCGACGGGCAGGGCAGCGGTCTGCGTGTTCAAGCCCGTTCGACTACCTCGTCATGTTCTACCTGCCGAAGAGCTTGCTTGTACTGTCTGTGTGGCTCTGTGGGGTGTTCGTCACTTCGGTGGACGCCGCGAGCAGCGGGCTTTTCCCTCCGTCGGGGCTGAACGTCGCGGCAAAGAGCGCCCGGAAGCTCTACCTTGGAACCGCGACGAACAGCGAGCAGTGGAACGACACGACGTACTTCAATATCTTGAAGAACAATGCCGAGTTCGGGCAGGTCACGCCCGCGAACGTCATGAAATGGGTGCGTCTCTTGCTTTCCCATGCATTGCACTCGCACATCTGTAGTACATACGTTCCAACTAACACCTCGTCACGCCGTAGTTCGCGACGGAACCCGAAGAAGGCGTGTTCACGTTCCACGACGCCGACATCATCGCGGACTTTACGAAGAAGACCGGAAAGCTGCTGCGCGGACATAACTGCGTGTGGCATAACCAGTTGCCGGACTGGCTCCAGACCGGCACGTTTAGCGCTCCGGACCTCGCGTTCATCGTCTCGCGGCATTGCTTCAACCTGGTCAGCCATTACAAGGGCCATGTGTAAGCTCAATAGCTCCTTTCTAAAAGCTCTGTATTCATTAATCTGCTTAACGCAGGTGTACGTACCAACTTGTGTGTATCGTTGCGTTGTGCTGACAGTACGGTTCGCCTAATGCAGACAGTTGGGATGTGATCAACGGTAAGCCATAGCTTGTGCTCTAAACCTGCGCGTCTCTCACCGGATGGCGCACCCTCAGAGGCATTCAACGATGACGGAACGTACCGTTCGGACATATTCTTCGACACTTTGAACACGAGCTACATCCCGCTCGCGCTCTACGCAGCGCGTGCTGCCGATCCCCAAGCAAAGCTCTACATCAACGACTTCAACATCGAGGGGATAGGTACGCCCTTGACGAGGGTTCGCCCTCAGATAGCTTTCTCACGCCAAGGCTCTTGTGTCTCTCCGCCCTTCATAGGTGCCAAATCCGCCGCCCTCAAGGACCTCGTCAAGTGGCTGAAGAGCCAGGGCGTGCCCATCGACGGCGTCGGGCTGCAGTCGCACTTTGAGGTCGGCGGCGTCCCCCCGACGCTGCAGCAGAACATCGAGGAGTTCGTCGCGCTCGGCATCGAAGTCGCGATCACCGAGCTCGACATCCGCTTCACGTCTCTCCCGCCCACCACTGCGGGCCTCGCGCAGCAGAAGAAGGACTACGAGACCGTCATCGCGGCGTGCAACGCGGTCGAGAAGTGCGTCGGGGTCACATTGTGGGACTTCACGGACAAGGTACGGTCACATCCTGCTGTCATGCGAACGCGCGCGCGGGTGGCTGACGGACGTGCCGCGCAGTACTCGTGGATCCCGGGGACGTTCGCCGGTCAGGGGGACGCGTGTCCGTGGACGGATGTATGCTGATTTCTCTGCGTGTGCGCACATTCCGGTGGCTGATGGCTCGCGCTCCGTTGCAGAAATTCGTCAAGAGGCCTGCGTACGAAGGCATCATCGAGGGGTTCAAGGCTCGTCGTTAGTAGTACTCGCACGTTCGGCCGCGTTGGCGCGATTGGTTGATGTGACTCTCGGAAAACGAAACGAAACGAAAGGGTCTTGCTGCATCGCGACCCATTTAGACGTCTTCTGTCTGGCCAGATGCCATGACTCGTTCACTGCAGCTTGTCCGTGCCAAGTGAACCTTGCGTGGGAGAAGAGTGTAGTTCCGACGCCGCACGGGGTTCTTTGCCACACAAATAAGCCTGCAAGCGCGAGAGGGCTGCTTACTCTGTCAGTTCAGGACTATCCGGAGGTTGTAACAGACGGTAAGTATCAGTTACAAATATCAATGCAACTGGCATGGTTATTCCGACAAATCCCCGAGAGCACCGCTTTCACGTTGAACCTTACTTGGTTTCACTCATGCCTCCGCCGGCAAAAGCTTGCCAAGCCCCGCACGGGTCCTTGCCCCGGTTGATCAGCAGCGCGGATGCTCCTTTGCGGAAACGCGATGGCGAATATTGTGAATGTTGGGAACTTCCACGTCATTAGGGCGAACTCGCCTTGCCGTCGTCTGGGCAAATCTGACTAGGGTCACATCATCCGTCTGCACGAGGTACAGCACATATATACCGGACAGCTGTGCCATAGACCTTGCATTCCACTCTCCCACCTCGTGGATTCTACTCACGTTATTATCCATCCCCCGCTAGTGTAGCTGTGATGAATATCGAGCTTTCGAAAGTCCCGTCGCGCACCGGCATCCCTCATCATCATCATGACCAACTGCCACCGCTAGGGGGAGACGACGGAGCCAGCTTAAAGAGAGGAGATGCAGATATCGAGACCGTGGCGAGAGACGACTCTCGCTCCGTCGATACGGCACCTCCCACCGCCGCTTCAGCCTCCACCGCCGCTTTTCGTCGATTGGCCAGATTTCAGTTCGCCACACTGTGTTGGACCCTCTTCCTAGCGGGATGGAACGACGGCACAACAGGCCCTCTTCTGCCCCGGATGCAGTCGGTGTATCATGTGGGTGGCTTTGCGATGCGATGGGTCTCCGACATACGTACTGACTTTCGGCACGGCACACATCGACAGGTCGGCTTCACGTTGGTTTCCCTCATCTTCGTCTTCAACTGCCTCGTAAGTAACCGGTGCTGTCGTCACCTTCTCGTGTGCACGGCTTCTGAATGTGCACTCAGGGGTTTGTCGTGGGCGCCGCTGCCAACGTATGGCTAATGGATCGGTTCGGCTTTGGCAAGGCGCGTTGCATCCAACGAGACCCCCCCGCTCCTGATCAGACTGTTTACTGACTTGGCGAACGTAGGTAATGATCATCGGTATGCACGCTCACAATCATCCTGTACGTCTTCTGACTGTACGACAGGTGCGGTCGCGCAGATCATCGGGTACGCGCTTGAGGCCCCAGCACCCCCGTTTCCCGTCTTTGTCGTTGGCTACTTCGTCAACGGCTTTGGTATCGCTCTCCAGGTGATTCCCGTGGCAACCGCTTTTGTTTCTTGAGTTCCTCACACCGCGGCCATGTCGATAGGATGCAGGTGCCAACGGGTACGTGGCGTCCATGAAAGAGAACACATCCACAAAGATGGGCATCCTCCACGCCGTCTATGGTATGTGCTGAAGCCACTGACAGAATGGTTGGGCTGACTTTGCCAGGCGTCGGCGCATTCGCCGCACCCCTCGTCTCTACGCAGTTCTCGCAGTTCCACTACTGGTCGTTCCACTTTCTCATCTCGCTCGGCATCGCGCTCTCCAACGCCATCCTCCTCATCGCCGTCTTCCGCTTCAAGGACCAAGACAGTCAGTCTTCCTCTGCCACGCATCTCTGCGCGTGCAACATCGCTGACACGGGCTCTGCGTTTGCAGCGTGCCTCGCGGAGATCGGCCAGGCTCCGGTCCACAACGATTCCGAGGAGACGGGCGGGAGCAAGTACAAGCAGATATTCCGGCTACGCGCGCTCCACCTTCTCGCGTTCTTCATCCTGATCTACGTCGGTGTCGAGGTCACTCTCGGTGGTACGCGCCTTCGCGCCTTCCGTGTCAAATGAAATTGATGCAGAGAGCTGTTCACGTTCAGGGTGGATCGTCACGTACGTCAAGGATCTGCGTGGGGGCGGCGCGAAATCCGGATACATCGCGTCTGGTTTCTTCGGTGGTGAGCGTGTCGTTTGCCTGCGTATGGACAACCTAGCTGAATGCGCATCGCATCTAGGTCTGACCGTCGGTCGTGTCGGTCTCCTGTGGGTTAACAAGAAGGTACGCCGCTCCCGCACACCAACAACGCTCGAGCCGGTGACCCGAGCATCTTATCCTCTCAACAGGTTGGCGAGCGCCGTGCCGTTTTCCTGTACGCCGTCCTCGCGGTGGGGTACGTGTCCGCACTCCGCATCATTCACACGCTCGTACTCACCCCTGGCGCGGTCCAGACTCGAGCTGGTCGTCTGGCTGGTGCCCTCGCTCATCGGGGGCGGCATCGCCGTCTCCTTCGTCGGCGTCCTGCTCGGCCCCATCTACCCAATCGTCATCAACCACGCCGCGCGCGTCCTCCCGCCATGGCTGCTCACCGGCTGCATCGGGTGGATCGCGGGCTTCGGCCAAGCGGGCTCCGCGTTCCTTCCCTTCGTCACCGGCGCCGTCTCGGGCAAGGTCGGGATCAAGGGGCTCCAGCCGCTGTGAGTAATTCCACATCTTGAGTATGCCAAAACAAGCGAAGTGCTAATGGAGTGCTATATGGCAGATTGGTGTCGATGATGGGGCTGATGATCGGACTGTGGGCTCTTGTTCCGGGGACTCCGCGTCGCGCAGACTGAGCATTGCACATGAGTCGGACGATGGGATAGTAGAATAGATTTCTTTGTTGTATGATATGATATGGTGTCGGTCGGCTGTACAAAGTGCAGTATTCGATAATCATTTCGTTGTTTACGATTCCATACACTAGTGCTGCGGAGTTCTATAGTTAACAATGAAAAAGTGATCTATTAGCTAGACATGCGTTCGGTGGACTTTGCACTGTACAAAAATGTGGACGCACTGGGAATTGAACCCAGCACCCCCCGCAAACATACACAAGTGCGTGCTAAGCGGATGTGATAACCAACTACACCATGCGCCCTTGACAATACAGAATAATGTTTAAGACATGACAGTAAGTATTGCGTCTTAGATCAATATTTACCTGCAACACACGCGCCTAAGGAAATGAAGGCGAAGTTGTTTGTACCATCGGACTTCTCGAGATGCCTCCTTGAGGCCTGATTCAGGAATTCGGCAACTCGATGGCTCAAACTTCGCAATGTACCACCGCCGAATCCTTTACACACTTATCCCTGAGGCTACGGCTGCATGTGATTCTCATATGATCATACCTGACGTGACAGACAACAGATAGGCTCATGCTTCTAACGGGGAAGAGAAATAAGCGCGTCCTGCCATGGAAGTGCAGATACTCCAAGTGCTTTCAACGCCAGACGCTTGGTTGCCGACCGCCACCCCCTTCACACCCCTGTGCATATTCTGGTCCATAACGTGAGTCAACTCAGTACCAGAGAGCGGGCAATTAGCGGTACCGAGGCATGCAGCATGCGGGTACGATGCAGATGACTATGGGATGAGGGCATCTGACTACCTGCGACTGCCTTCGCTGTCCATCTACACGAGTCGTCGGGTTCAAACGATGGCTAGAAGGGCCTGGCGTGCAGGGCAAACGCAAATATGTACGGCAGAGCCACTTTGCTGACAGCTCCTATCAAAAACAGCCTAACCGTACTGCGCCCGCCTCCTCCTACTGGCTCGTTAAAAGGGCAAGGGACTCGCCTGATTCCCCTCAACAACCAACCTGGCGCCTGAGCCTCCATATCTGCTTGAAGCTGTCACTCCTTGTGTTTCAATCCCGCGCGGACCCAGAAAAACCTCGTGCCAACGCGGTGCCTGTCTGTCGACCGACCAATACTCCGGGCACTGCTTTGCTTTCTTACAGCAGTCGATCGCTTGCTGACTCGATCCAGCCCCTTTCGCTCCCATACAAGTTCTAGCCGAACCCGGGCGGCCCTTCCAAGTACAACATGAACGAGCCGCCGCGCCCCTCGCCGCTCACCCTCAAGCTCGTTCAGCCGCTCACAGACGACCTCGTTCGTGAGCTCGCTGCCTCACTCAAAGGACCCGTACTGCGTCCGAACGATCCCGAGTGAGTCGTGCGGAGCCTCGCTGCGTAGTTCTCTTTCTCATGTTTGTTCAGTTATGGAGAACGAACCAGGACGTTTAACGGGAAGCTCAAATCTCTGTCACGCCTAGTCGTGTCGCCGCTCGACGCGCACGACGTCAGCGTCGTCGTCAAATTTTGTGTGCGACACGGCTTCTCACCTTCCGTCCGCGCGGGCGGGTACGGAATTGCTGGGTGGTCTGTCGCGGGGGATGTGATCATCGACATGAGCAAGATGACCGACATTCAAATCGAGACCCCTCTCCCTACTTCGGAAGCAGGAGAAGGAGGGGAGAGTGTTGTCGACTGGACACCGATAGGAGCCCTCCCGTTACGTACAGATGATCGTCAAGACGTGCTCGCTCAGCCAGCAAATGAAGCCGTGGACGAGCCAGGTCAGCAGCGATCTGGTAAGCGCCGACGCGAGGACCGCTCGCCGTCAGCAGGTCCCGAGGAGGACCGTCCAACTATCGCCCGTGGTCCGTATGACAATGCTTCGTATGGCCTTGCTGCATTCCTGCGAGGCCCACCGCTACCGCACGAGCCTGGAGAGACCGCTCGCGAGCCGCCCACCAACCGTCCACGCCGTCATTCTCCCGAGCGGGAGTCAGCACCCCCACCAGCTGGCGCCGGCCATGCCAGCGAGGCGCGGCTGGAGATGCTACCGCTCAACGAAAGCACACGCCAGCTCTCCGGCGGGTCGACTTCGTCTGAAGGGAGCTCCATTGCTTCTGCGCTCGGATTCGGCTCGCACCACTCGCAGTCATCTTCGTCCGCGTCGGCGGCGACGACGACCGCCGCGTCACCCTCCGACGAACGCGGGAAGAGCGCATCTGCCGAGGGGCGCGAGCCTTTTTCGTACGTGTCTGGCGGTCCAACGCAGCCGCCGCACCTCCCCATGTATGGTCTCCCGCACTCTGGCTACGGCGGCTTGAGCGGCATGTCCGCGAATTTCTCGTCCCTCCAGTGGCCCATACCGCCGCCGCCTTCCGCCGCCGGGAGTAGCGGGGAATTCGCCGGGGTGGCCGCGGTGAACCCACCCTTCGGCTCCAGATTCGGGGTCGCCGCCATCTCCCCATTTGGCATCCCGCCCCCGGGGCTTGGCGCCGGCGGTGCGGGTCTCCCTCCGCCGTTGGCATTCGGCCTGCCGCCGATTCTCGGGGCGAGCGCGATGCCCGATCCGAGGGCGGACCCACTCGGGCCGACGCAGCATTTCAAACCCGTCCATCCGCATGCGTATCTGACGTTCGGCGCGGGGATGCGGCAGAAGGACATCGACTTGTACTCTTCCGAGCATCCGTTGGAGGGGACGAACGCGGTCACTGGGAACAAGCAGGACTCGGCGGTGCCCTATCACATTCCGATGTGAGTGTGCGCTCAAACGTCCTGAACGGCCAAGTGAACTGAAGAGGTTGCAGGTCGGCGCATCCCGTGGGGTCGTCTATCATGCTGCTCGCCGGGTTTGGCTTTGTAAGTAGGATGTACGGACTTAGCATCGACAACGTCGTCGAGGTCGAGATGGTTCTCGCGGACGGGCGTATCGTGGTCGTCAACGCTGCCGAGGATCCAGGCAAGTACCCGGTAGACCATTTTGTGTGGCTTCGGTTCATGTTTACACCTTCCACAGACTTGTGGTGGGCCATCCGCGGTGCGGGACCGGCGTTCGGAATTGCCACCCGATACAAGGCCCGCGCGTTTCCTATACCCGTTGTATTCGCAGGGAATCTAGTCTAGTGCGTATTCCTCCCCGTGCACTCACGCAGCGCCGTTGTGACCCCGCGTGCCCTCTGCAGCCGGTTCCACCGCGCGACCGCGCCTTCGCTGATCAAGCACTTCCGCGACTGCATCAAGGGCGCTCCGCGCGAGCTCTACGCGAACGTGCTACTCACCGCCGGGCCCGCGGACAAGGACTCGCTCGTCGTGATCCAGATGTGCTACAACGGCCCGAAGGAGGACGGCATGCCGTACCTCCAGGCGATCTCGAGCTGGGACGGCGAGCGCTGCCTGCTGAACGAGGTCAACGAAAAGAGTTTCCTCAACCAGCAGGACAGCGTCGCGCAGATCCTCCGCGGCAGAGGTACGCGCGCGCATAGCTCGCATCGAGCGCAAAGAGAGCTGAGGCAATGTGTTCCCCTTTCGCAGCCGGACGGCAATGGTTTCTCCGCTCGAGCTTGATCACGACGCTCCCAGACGAGGTCATCAACCGCACCGTGCTGGAGTTCGCAGACACGCCCATCGGGTGTAGTGCGTATCCCCTCCCGTCCCTATCGTCATCTGCCGTGACCTCGCGAAGAGCTTACCCACCATGCCACCCCACAGCGTGGATATTCGAGCTCGCAGGTGGCGCCATTGGCGACTTTGAGGACACCTGCCTGCCAAAAGAGCAGCGCGAGGCGACGTGGACCGTCGCGGCGCTGCACCAGTGGGACATGGGCATCGACGACCCGCGCTGCATCACCACAGCGGAGCAGGTGAGCGCTGCGCGCGGGGCCATCCCGGCCCCAGAGTATCTCCCCGCTAGCCGCAATTGCTGACGCCCTCTCCTCATGAAGTGGATGAACGACACCATCAAACAGGTCGCAGTGGGCGGACCATACCCGACGGTGAGTGGGCACGCTGGCATTGGCATCCGCCGCCAGCTCCAGTGCACGGAGCCACAGCACAGGGTCGCTGACGGCGCAGCACACCTACGTCAGTTCCTGGGCCGGCACGAGCCCCCTGCGCGCACGATGGCGTGCTACGGCAAGAACTGGGACCGCCTCGCGGCGCTGAAGCGCAAGTACGACCCGCACGGGCTGTTCAAGAACACCTTCTGGCCGCTGGACGCGCGCGGGAACCCCATTGAGTCCCTGGCGAACGAACCGCCCTCACCGTAGGCGTTTTTTTCATAGTGGGGATAGAGTCGCTTCATGTGTGTGTGTGTATTGGTATCGTCGCTGTGTGCAGCCTGCCCGAGCTGTGAGCAATGTCATTTGGAGCCGGGTCGCTTTCGTGAGGCAGTCTGTCAGTCTGTCAGGTGGGCGCTGCGGGGGGCGTGGGCATATAGAGTTGCTCGAGCTCGAGATTGCATCGCGTATACATCTACCTACAAGTGTGGGACTAAGCAGAGAACAGTAAATGGGGTAACTAAATGAGCAGGATATATGTCGGTGGTACAACAGCACACGCATGGACAGCACGAGACGTCTCCGGAGAATCCATCGCAGGCTCAACGTACACCTCGAGAGAGCAAGACACAGGAGCCTCCACGGATGGGAATGGGGTGAGGGATATGCAAGAGAGACACGTACGGGAGATGCAGGGACGACGACGAAACATGCGTGAATAGATGGCGATATGAGGTGAGATCCATGATGCGCGCAACCCAGTCCAGAGTCTCGAACGTCTGCGGCACTAGTCCACGGGTAACAAGAAGCTTGCGAGCACCCACCCAACGTGGCCAGCGCGGTCGCGCGCGAGCAGCAAGCAATCTTCGCCATCATCGACGTATAGCGGGAGGTCGCGATGCAGCGACGGGTGCCCCGCTTCCTTGAGGACCGCATATACGTCGTCTACGCGGAGCGTGAAGAACGGCAGGTCGCGATATGACACGCCTGCAGGCGGCTCGCACGGGTGAATCACGCGGCACTCGTACAGCACTGGTGCCCGTCCGGTGCTCGCCCGTTTCCTATCTGAGCGTGCGGGTGGCGGCGCGTCGAAAGTCGCCTTCCTTGGCGAGGGTGTTGGCGAAGGTGCGGCGTAGCTCACGTTCGAAGGGAGCGAGGGCGAACGGCGATGGCGCGACTCGGAGGAGGCGTTGGTTGCCCGGAAGCTGTCTGTAAGCCGCCGTCGGAAACTGGGCTTCCGCGATGGCCGGCCACGGGCGTCCTCTTGCAGCGAGCCCGCCACGCTGTTGAGGCTTGGGTTGCTACTGCTGGGGCTGATGTTGTCGGGGACGTCAAGAAGCCTGCTCTGGGACTGCGACTTCTTGAGTGGAATGGAAGAGGGCGCGAGCGGCATGCTCTTCGTACGCGAGTAGTTTGGCTTCGTCTCAGCGTATCCCTGCTTGACGGGCGCGATGTGCGGCACAGCGTAGGTGTAGCCCGCTTCGTCGACAAGCGTGGCGCAGCCCATACTATGGCCGCGAGCCGAAGACGCCCGAGACTTCCCCGACTTCTTCGAATGGAGGCTCTCGGTGGAGCGCCGGCTGGCCATCTGCTGGTTCTCGATATCCATCGAGTTGATGCTGCGCGTCGTCGCGTTCGCCGAACCGGGTGATGGGGCGAACATGGAAGCGGAGGGACTGGTGCTGGGGATATTGAGGGGGTCGAGCGCCGACAGGACGGAGGAGACGACCATGCTCTGCGTCGCGTCACCTTCGTGCAGCGAGCTCTGCTTGCCGCTTGACTTGCGGCGAGACTTGTCCGCCGCTTGTGACCGCTTCTCAGGCGGATGCACGATGTTCAGTGAGTGGATGGCGACCTCGACCTCACGGTAGCGCTCCCACCACACCCTGAGCGTCTCTACGGCGCCAGCGTTCGCTTCTTCGTCGACCTTGAGCGCGTCCCAGAGGTCGGCCCATCGAGCCCGCATATTGGAGTAGAACTGCGCCTGTACTCGAGCGAAGCGGACGATGTTCAACGCAATGCCCTTGTCTAAGAGTTTGAGATATTGAGGAAGGTCGGCGAAGAGTTGCGCGCGCAACGCGACGTAGGACTGTGATGCTTCGAGGAGCTGTGGGGGAGGTCGGGATTTCGCGATGTTGAGGTTGAGAAGGCCAAAGTGTAATGGTTCGAGAGTATGCATCGCCTCCAGAAGCCGCAGAGGGGGGTTGGTCGTCTGCATGAATTTGTCAAGTTCCGGAAGCACATCCTCGTCGAGACACTCCTTCGCAGTATCGCAGACTGGGATGAGCTCATTGCTGATGAGGTTGAGGAAGGCGTCGAACGCCTCTGAGCGGACGTCAGACGCCATCCAGATAACACGGCCGAAACCCTGCGCCCACTCGTCCAAAGCAACCGTGAGCGCGTGCACAGACTCCGCCCACTTAACCGTCTCCTTGCCAAAGCGCTGCATGAAGAGCTCGTACTCCTTGAGCGTCTCGCCCAAGCGTTTCACCGTCTCGGCCTCCTGGCTCGCCTCGGCGCCCTCCTTCGCCTTGTACGCAGCCGAGCGCAGGCTTTTCATCCGCCCGAGGCTGACAGACGCTGCGACGCCGACGTTCAAGCCCTTCTTCTTCGGCTTTGCTTCACCGTTCTTCAACGGGGTCGACTGTGCGAAGCCAGTGAGCACCTCCCGGACTACCTCACGGCGGCGGCGACCCTCGTTCACGCCACGCGCGACCTCCTCCATCTTCTCACGCGCACAGCGCAGGTTCCGCTTGTCGCCATGCGAGTCGGGAGTTTCCTCGATGATCGTGGCAAGCAGGAGTGGGTACTTCAGCAGACGTTGCACAGGCTTGATGAGCAGCGAGGGCAGATCCCATGCATGAGACAGGCTGGACGCGAGGCTCCGTGTCTGCGCTAGGTAGGTTGTGAGCGCAGGCGTCTGCGGGAGGTTGTTCAGGTGCTCCACCGCAGTCGGGTGCTTCGTGATGTATGTCCGGTACAACGACTCCAGCTTCGGAATCTGCGGATGAGCGAGGCGCGCGGCGCCAATTTAGCACACAGGACCGGGTGTAGAGATTAATGAAAGAAGGAGAGGCACGCACCGTGTCGAGGAATAGCTTCCCCACCCTGTCCTCCCCGGAGCCACCCTCGAGTACCTCTCCGAGGGCGTCTTCGAGGGCTTCGGTGAACGAGTCCGCAAAGAACGCAAGGTCTTCCACGTTTGTGAATATGATCTTCGCGTCGTCAATGGTCATGGCCGGTCCGCCCACCGAGGATGTCGATGCGGAGGATGAATCGGACGCTGTTGAAAGCGTGCGTGATGACGAGCCAGACGACCCGGGAGGTGTGGCCGGCGTGGCGGGGAACGGCGCAGGTTGGCCTAAAGACAAATCAATAGACGATCAGATGCAGCCGAGCATCTACATGGTGCGACGCACCGAGTGCTAAGGGGATGTGCATGTCGCGGATGAGGGCGAGGTCGGAGGCATACGCCCGTTCAGAAGACAGAAGCTCCAATAGGGCGTGAGTACGCTTCGAAGTCACGACAGTGAGCGACGAGCGTGCGGAAGCGGAAGGGACGAGCGTTTCCTCGTCGTCTTCTTCCGGGTCGAAAGACAAAGGCCCTGAGATTGAGGGTTGAGGGGTCAAGGGCAAAGGTTTGTCTGGGGAATGTGGCCTGCGGGTCATTGCGGAGCTAGGCTTGTCGAGTAGATCGGAGAGGGAGCCCATGCTACGCGAGGGTAGCAACAGCATGTCGTCCTCTGGCGGGTCGTCGGCGAAAGCAGTTGTAGAAGGAGAGGCCGGAGGAGCTCCCGTGGCGGATTTGGCCGTGGGCCGGAGGGGAGATCGCGGAGGGATAGGCGGGGACGTGGTGGGTGGAGAGGAAGGGGCGAAGTGAGAGCTGGACGTGGACGCGGTGCTGGTGGTGGATAACCGGAAGTCTTCAGGCGGACCTGCGATGCCCACGCGGCGAGAACGAGGCTCGCTGGCGGTGGTGTTCTCGGATAAAGAGCTCATTTCCGTCGATCGCGACTCCTTCGCCAGCTCCGTTGCTTATCCGCGTCCGCCACGGCAACTCCTCGTCCGCCGCACTGCTCTCTTTCTCAGCAACAGTCGCGACGCACAGCTGGCACTCGTCGCCCGAGCGCATGGAAGCAGATTAATCGCTCACATTAAGCTCTAGCTCTCGCTCGACCACACGTGCAAGTCGCCTGGGGATGTGTGCCCGGATAGGCGTCTGTCTCTGCGCTCCTGCTCGGATGCCAAGGGTTCCTGCCACAACCAGTCTTCAAGCGTTGGCGTATGTGTTCGGGCTGTATGCTACGGATGGCAGCGAAGATAGTGGTTCGGAGAAAGGAGGGCGAAGTGGTGGATGGACAAGGTGCGGGAAGTGGTATTTACGTACCGGATGAATGTATGATCAGGTGGCTGTATACGCAGGACCCCGGACAAAGCGTTTATTATAATATGTCCTATACCAATGCTGATGGGAATGGCCCAAAATAAAATTGGGCCCAAGGTTCGAGTCGTGTTCGGTAGGAAATGGGAGCATTTCGGGCCAAGGCCAGATACTCCCCGGCGCCGGGGAAGTCGAGGGGGCCGTGAGGCTGAAGTAAGAGAGAGAATACATCCTCTTTCTGTCACCCTGGACTGCTTTGGACGCAACGCTTCCGCAAATATGTCGATTCTGTATCCTAGGTCAGCTAGATTCGTTACGAGATCCACGCTTGTAGGGGTCCACACTGCGAGGGACGTCTCAGGCTGTACCGGATCCTCATCGGAGGAAAATGTAGGAAATGCGTCGAGAGTGCATGCGTGGCATAGCGAATATTTCTTGAGGTCCTGATCAGCGTGCTACACTCCTTCTTTTACATCCTCAATCGCACAGACACGCCAGTACGCGCATTTCAGCGCATTTTAAGAGGTTTTCGAATTTACTTGATTTTTTGAGGTTCGATACCCCATGCTCCCCAATGCTGATCGAAACGCCAAAACTCGAGATTTTCGTATAGGACATATGAGCGCTTTGTCCGGGGTCCTGTATACGCTGGGACCGTCTAAACTTGGCAACCACGGTAGTTCTTCCCGATACTCACACAACAATCATCAAACTTGCCAGATGGAAACCTGGGCCACGCCGACAAAAGGGGTGCGTAGACGACCGCAGTACACGCGCAAGGAAACGCAAGCCAAGATAGCACCAAGGCTCTTGACTACAGGCACCTAGGCTTCAACTTGGTGTATATTGATATTGCCAATCAAGGAGGTTGGCATATGAAAGTATGTCGTTTACTAAGCGAGCCTGTTCACTATAGGTAGTACATCATAGTCGTGCCCACGACACGCTGGAATACGCTGGAAATCTATAAAAGCTCGGCCTCAATACGGGCCCGGCCGGCGGTTTTGATTGAAACTAGTAATGGCCGGTCCGATCGCCTTCTCCTGTCGGTCCGCACCGGTAGTTGTCCCCAAGTGATGAGTCTCAAAAGTACCGCCGTGTGAGTACTACGCTCACATACTATCCGAGCTCTTTACCAGCAGCGTCGCATCGGTAGACTGCTATAGACAAATCATGTTGACATTCCTGCGTGGTCGCCGTTGTAGCTCCTGCACGGCACTTTCCGTCGCACGGGACTTAGTGCAGAAAAAGATCTCGGGCGTTCGAAATGTGACAAGGTACTTTGCTTCTCTCTCGCACAATCACCACACTCATTCTCCCCGACCCAGGCGGAGGTTTCATAGCGATCAGAGCATATCTTCCGCGCTCACCCTGTCCAATCTCCCTCTCGCTGGGGTGAGGGTGCTCGAAGTTGGTCAAGTTATCGCAGGCCCACTTTGTGGACAACTACTCGGGTCGATACTCTATTCTCGCCCTAAGCCTTATAGCCAGACTAACGAATTTCATAATGTTGCCCAGGCACTACGGCGCGGAGGTTATCAAGGTCGAACCCCCCGGTGTCGGAGACCCTCTGCGCGTTTGGAGAGAGCGCGACGAAGATGGCATCAGTCCGTGGTGGAGAAGTATTGCGAGAAACAAGAAAAGCGTGACCATCGACATGCGCAAAGAGGATGGGCGAAGGTATGCTGAAACCCGCATACGCTGTTGATACGCTGACTATACAGCGCGACATAGTCTGGTCAAGAAACTCGCGGTCAAGAGTGACGTGATCATTGAAAACTTCAAGCCAGGCAGTATGTTGAAGACCCCTCTCTGAATATATCAGATCTTACTATTTCCATGACATACAGCCCTGGAGAAATGGAACCTCGGACCCGTAGACCTCCACCCTCTGAACCCGTCGCTCATATTCACGCGCGTAAGCGGGTACGGTCAGACAGGGCCATGGTCCTCTCGCCCAGGGTATGCGTCCGTCTGCGAAGCCGAGTCTGGCTTCCGCTACATCAACGGAACCCCGGACCCAGCAACTGGTGCTTTGCTCGGCGCGCCGATCAGGCCAAACCTGAGCCTGGGCGACTCAGTTGCGGGTCTACACGCTGCGTTCGGGACCGTTAGACATACTATTGCATTGAGTGCAACGAACACCACTGAGATGCATATCTAGGTTCTTGCACTGCTCTCCCGCAAAGCACGGGAAGCGCAGGGTCAGCCCGGCGGTCAAACAGTCGATGTCAGTATCTTTGAAAGGTATGCTACACCATCTGATAATATTGCAAACCATCTGACCATCTTGCGTAGCATGGTGAACCTCATGGAGGGTATCATCCCGGAGTATGATCGCAGGAACAAAGTGCGCCGCCCCCAAAATTCTCACAAAACAATCCAGCCGACAGGTCCGAATAGATCAGGGGTCCCTCAGGATCGTCTCTAACCGGAATCGTCCCTACCAACGCGTATCCCTGCAAGCCCTCACCCGAGGCCCCGACGGCCCCCTCCTACATCGTGATCGG
The DNA here is from genome assembly GCA_022606055.1 of Trametes gibbosa. Taxonomy (NCBI): domain Eukaryota; kingdom Fungi; phylum Basidiomycota; class Agaricomycetes; order Polyporales; family Polyporaceae; genus Trametes; species Trametes gibbosa. The sequence goes on along the minus strand of JABYQJ010000070.1, from coordinate 36,604 downwards.
CGCCAACTCTGATTCTATCTACAACCGCCTCATGACCGCCATTGGGCGACCAGACCTCATTGGGCCCAACTACGCGCAGAATCATCACCGTGTTGAACGACAGGCCGAGATAGAGGATGCCATATCCGCTTGGACGCGAACCCACACTGCCGAAGCTGTCGAGGAGATTATGCGCGCAGTGAGCGTCCCCGCAGGACGGGTGCTGAACGTGAAAGACATTGTGGAAAACCCGCACACGCAGGCGCGCGGGCTCGTCGAAGACGTGTGGGTGCCCAAGAAGGGCGCTCCCGCAGGGGGTTGGAGCGTGAAAATGTCGAGGGCTGTCCCGGCGCTGGAGGGGTGTGACACGCAAACGCGGTGGGCTGGTCCAGAGCTGGGTGAGCACAACCGCGAAGTGCTGATCGGAGAGCTGGGGCTCGCCGAAGAGGAGTTTGTGCGGCTACAGCAGGAGGGCATCATTGGAGAGTGAAGCTGCGTGTTCGAACTTTCACTGTGCGCTTTCATCTTTACGGATCGCGGATGTGTACAGTATGCGTACTACCAGAACGACGACCTTCGATAACACCATGCCAATCCGGCTCACCACGGCATGCAGAAGATGTCGCTCTCCTCCCCGCTGCCCGGCTTCCCAAAGATGACCTCCGCGGACGGCCCCTGCCCAGCCTCGAAGGTCATGACGATGTTGAACAAGGTCTGGATCTTGGCCGCTCTGCTCGGGTCCGGCGAACAACATATCGCCTGGGGCGTGTTCGTGGTATCGGAAAAGAAACGTGCACGCAGCAGCTTCCCGTCGATCTCCCCGAGGCGGGCGTGCCCCAGTTCCGCAACGAGCTCGCCGCAGATCTCCTTCGCACGTTCGAGTCGGATGGGGGAGCCAGACAGCCAGGGCGGTTCGTCGACCAACCTGTTCTCGAGAAAGTGGTTTGTGTGCACGAGTATGCCGTCCGGGTCCTCCTTCAGATAGCGCCCTCCACGGGGGGAGAGCTCGAGGCCCCGGCTTCCGTTCTGGTTTGCGATGAGAATATGCTGGCTGGACGCGGCGCCGCCGAGGCTCTCTATGGTCGCGACGGCGGCCTCCACGGTATCGCACTCCAGCGCGACGCGCAAGAGCAGATGGATCGGTAGGAGTGACGTCGAGATCGGCCGTGCACGAATGGCGTTCAAGCACACGCCCACCGACGCGGAGTTGAATCCGATTTTCCCGACGATCCCCGGCTGCAGGAATCGAGCGCACGTTCAACGTTCCGCAGAACTTTGCAGTCGCCTGACTGAGGGGAGAGAGGGGGGGAGCGTACCTCTATGACCATCCAGATCTGGGGCTTCCCTGCGGTCGAGATGGATGCGAGCGCGAGGTTCTTGCCCACACCCTCGCGCCAATCCCAGTTCTGGGCGAGGATCTGCTTGTGCGACCCTGGGGCGCGGATCCTCCAGGCGAGGCTCGTGCAGCCGTCGTCCCATTGCCCCAGCGCGATCTCGCTTCGTGCATTCAGTGCCACGATGTCGAGAATGTCAATTTCGGGGTGTCCGGCGGAACGGACTCCTTCTGCGATACCGCGCATTTCCTCGAGGAGGTGGGGTGCGAGACTCCCGATGCTTTCCTGGAACTGCGCGGCGACTGCGCGAACGGTCTCCCAGTTGAACTTGCATGCCTCTTGGAAGAGATCGCGGTAGATGGCTACTTGGCCGATAATTTGAGGGGCGAGGAGACGGCCATGTTGGAGGCCTATCTATGAGAGAAGGGCGTGAAGTAGAGTCTCATGATCACGCGCGACATGTCGAGGTCGCAGTGGACACAGTGATATTGGATTTACCTCGTGTGGGGAGCCCGTGAGCTCCACCTTAGGCAATTGATGCACACTCTTCACCATGTTCATGAAGGGACGTATGAAGGGACATAGTACTAGCTTTATCGCACTCTGTATATCGCATGGGGCCGGGCTTCGGCAAGTAAACTTGTCCACGGTCAGACGACTCTTGTTCAGGGTCTTCAACCGGCCAAGCTCGCGGATAGGAGAATAATTTGTCAATCTAATCGCTTTCCGTTGGACCGTAATACGCTGCTAATGAGTTGACGTGTCTGGCTCAGGTCCCACAGGTAGGACTTAGACGACCACTCTTACATATTCCTACCTACTTTCACTGCGGGCATAAGGGTATAATGTGCGGGCCTCTCGGGTGGTCTATAGAAGGGGCGCGTGATCGGTGCTTATCATACTGGGAGTCAAGGTATGGGATTCTCTTCGCGGCTCCCGCAAATGGACTGTCGTACGGCGTCGTGCTGATGTCGATGGACGGCCCGGACATCTGCGTAATAGGTACATTCGGCGGGAGCACACCTCAGGACCTCGTGTATCTCTACTTTGGCTTGCAGGTGTTTCCCAATCCCGGAGTACCATCGTCGGTACATGAAGAGGGCTTACCTGGTACATGCCGGATGTGCCCGCGTGACTGGAAACATTCCAATCAGTGGTTTATAGCTATTCCGTACAGGAATTCCAGCAATATCCTTGGGACCTGGCCTCTTTCCCGTCGAGAAAAAGAAGATAGGACAGAGGCAACAAGGCCACACACGCCAGAGTGATGGCTCCGTCGGAAGACGTTTGGTTGAAAGGCTTGCGAAGTGGTCCAAATCGTGCGAGGCCGACTCGTCGTTCGCGTGGAACTGCGCACTGAAGACGTTGCCTTCAGTCTACAAAGAGATCGACGGATTTTCGCCTTTGGCTTGTGCAGAGCGCAATCAAGAAACAGTGAGCCGATCTTCCTTGGTGGGTTACGTGCGTAGATCCCAATGTACCAGTGTGGGGCGAGCTGACATATACTTTATAGCAGGCGAGTCGGCCCAGCAGGGGAAGCACGCGCTCGCAGATGACAAGGACACGCTCTGGCACGCCCCTAGGACCAATATCGGAGAGGGCGCCGTCCAACCCCCTTCTTCACGTCAACGCGAGACCTCTCCCCTGTTGTCACGAAGTCGCACAAGCACAAGCAGTGTAAGAGTAAGTCATTCAGCTTCAGCGGTCTCTTGGAGATCGCGCCCTCAACCCTTTAATCAGAGTGAGAATGAATGTAGACGTCACATTTCTCGCCCCACGAGGTTACTTTCAAAACATATGTCAAGCCCGTTCGCACAGCGGACTCTGTCCATTGCACCTACATCGTAGGGCAGGGCAAGGTTTGCACAATGCATACGTATGTGTGTCATCTAACTCCATACCGAGGGCGGGCAAATTGATACTCACAGGCACTGATGTTGAACGTGAAGTTATATGTGGCTGTCCCTGATGTGCTGCTTAGCAACCCGGGTACACAAGAGGTGAATCTGCGAGACATCGTGTTCAAGTTGAGAAGGTGCTAGCGCCGCTGTGGAAGAAAGAAGACAGCTGTCTGAGAAGGGCGCCTACGCGGAACAAGCGCCCAATATTGTGTCGCTCGCTCTGTTGCTCTTTCTTTTACTAGATCTCTCTCTCTCGGAGTGCTGCGTAATTCATTGAGCGCAAAGAAAATATCGCAGTAACTTGTCAAACTGAAGATATGTGTTAACTCGAGTTCCCTAATTCGATTGTGGCGTTCAGCAAGCGCGTGGATTCGTGCTATCCAAGCTCGGATCTGCCAAAGTGAGTGCCAGTCATTGAATCGCCAGACGAAGACCCTGAGTATTGAGCAGGTGGTGACCCAATCGAGCGCTCCCTGTTGCCCTGCCTTCGACTCATTCGCTGCTTTGATAACTCAACTGAAAAGCATGATCACACCAGTACGCCTGAGCGCTTAGTATACACTACATGGGTGTAAGGACGTGGTGAGCGACAGCCTTCATCGCATGTCACGTCCCGTGCTTTAGCTAGGCGTCCGGCATGGAACCCCTTCGCCACTATATCAGAGCTGGAGGCACGGACGATGCTGACCGCCTCCCAAAGTACCTCCGATGCCATTCGGACTGCCCATGAGACCATAGCAGCGCACGCAGACAGCACATATCGTCACTACGCGAAAACTTGATGCGGTACGAGTTACTACGTGTTGGAACAGCCGCATCTGCCGCAGCTACGTCCGCCCTAAATTAAGGCCACACGCAACGAAGCTCCTTGTAGTTGTACCCAAGATTGGACGAAACTTCATGTGTCCCGTCAAGGCCGAGCATGGAAACATCGCACATTGCTCCGTGTTCGTCCCATAGGACTGGGCAAATGGGCATCAGCGTTGATGCAAGCGCACTTCAACTTTACCCAGTAGGATCACGAGGTCTCCCTGGCGACTACCAGATGGATCTGGAGAGCGGGAGGGAGAAGAGCCCTGTTGATATCGTGGAATCTGTGAGGTGGGAACACCGGTTCGGCGCAGTTCAAAAAAGCAACAAGCGGTGAGAATGAGTAAAATTTCACAACAGGTAGAGGTCACCAGGCGATGTGGTCGTCGGGTGCGGTGGTTTGGCAGAAGTTCCGAGTGACATGGTCGCGATTCGGACGTATAAGCGCAGAGCTAAGAACACTGATACAGACCTTAATGAATCAAGTCTCGTAAAGTCTCTCGCTGTGCAGATGCATACGCACCTTCTAAGTGCACGGTACACACACGGCCAACTGTAGGCTAGCCCCAGGATGTGAAGGAGATAGGACAAGTGTAAGATACGCACCGTCGAGTTTCGAGAAACGCTTGCGCGCCACGCCGCGATGGCGGAGGACAGAGTGCCTGATGACGGTGCCTCGAGTGGGCGCGTCGCAGTGTAACAAGTCGTCAGCTGGACATCGGCGGGACGTCGGGTGGCGATGAAGTCAGGCTTCTGACCGAGCGGGGGGGTAGGGAAGTTGCGCCGGAAGGCCAAGACGAGCTCGGGCAGAGGAAGAGAGACAGGGGGCGAAAGGAACAGATCAGCGGTGAGGCGGAAAAGCCTTGACAGATAGATACGATCTTAGCATCCTCTCAGATGCTACCGTCACCATTCAGGGCGTCTCCAACGAGCACAAGCACAGCCGGCAAAGCCAGACAACCGGCGAGCAGAGAGTCGTTGTCGTTGTCGTTGTCCGACTCTGCTGAACACGAAGTCGGGAGGAAGGAGAGGTTCGGCAAGACGCGAGCGAAGATAGCATGGGCGCCTGTTCTGAGGCACACACCCGAAAAGGAATGGCCTATGGACGAGAGAACTCTAATCCAATCGCGTCTCTGCCTCCGCCTCCAATGATCCCTCCTTCCTCCCGCCCCCATTATCATCCCCGCTCGCTGCGCGACCTGTCCTGTACATTCCTCTCTCCCACCGGAACCTCTAATCTTGCTTGAGCGCGCGACATCCACGACCAACACTACGGCTACGGCGAACCCCGCTGCGCTCAATGAGCTCCGCATCCCCCACCGCGTTCCTTCTCTGGACCATCCTCTCCGTCCTCGTGCGTCCCTACCTGACCTACTCTGGATATTGCTTGCTCAAGAACGCCTTTTAGTTCCTCATTTTTCTTGTCCACCACATATGGTGCTACGACAAGTTCAAATGCCTTCGCTGGTCCGCAGGCCGTCAGCCAGGCGCATTCAGACGCGTCATGACAGTGTGTCTCCCGCTCTGTCCCGCGTCTCGATGAACACTGAACAGTCACTCGCATAGTATTCATACCTGGGTGCAGTGCCATTACTGGCCATCTACAGCATAGGCATGACGGTAATCAAGTACAGAGAAGGTGCGTCGTACCACGCTCTCAAATACATCGAATTTCCCAACGTTTGTGTGCAGGGTTCATCATGACGCCAAGCGGCAAATGTACGTTATCCGCGTGCCATTCCCTGCGCTGACCTTGGCTGACCTTGCATAGTCATGCCCCGCCCTATTGACTTCTACGACGAGTCGAACCGCAATTGGGTTCTCCCCCTCCAGTTTGTATTCTGTATGGCATGGGCACTTGAACAGTGAGTACCTTCGCCCATGATATGCCATCCTCTCTGCATCAGAACCTTGAATGCGGATAACGCGCGAATGTCGTTTATCGTTTGAGCTCGCGACGTTCGCGTCAAAGTATGCGCTGACCGTGAGTTTGGTGGCGCAAGAGCGAATGTTGTTTCTTTAGGCACTAAGGTTGGCCCCATTTACCAAACTCCCGTGTTGCGCTGCGGGTCTTCGTGAACGCCGATTTGCCGACGAACCGCGTCCGAGTGTGGGCATGACCATGCGCGACAGCCCTTCCGGCTTCGGGATGCGATCATAAGAGATGCAAAATGAGTGAGGAATTGTGGCAGACACCAAGTCTTCAGCATTATGAAGGGCCAGCTCATTTGTCTCGGTGCTTAACAAGGTCCCCGGTGAAGAGTAGGAGTGTGTTGCCTTCGATTTGCTTGTCAAATTATGCGACCAGTGGGATTTCATCTCAAATTGGTCCTTCATTACACATCTTGTAAGTCACGTTTTGCTGACCAAAACTTCTGTTGTGTTGTATGGTAGGGTAACCCATCTGGAAGGTGTGTCGAGAGCACCACTCTCACTTGATGTTGAATGTTGATTGAACTATTTTGCTAGAATTGGCATTTTGGCTCTATCTCTTGCACCAGAATCCGAACAAGGAAGCCTGGTTCTCGAGCTGGGAGTACAGACTATGGTATCTGGGTATGTAGCAACATGAACATCTCATTGAATTCAATCTTAATATCTCTTCTCGTACAGGGAGCGTGCTAGCCATCATTGGGATGCCTCTAACCGCGTTGATTACGCGAAATCAGTTGGAAACAGTGCGTAGTCTCACAACTCGCACCGTATGAGTGCTCTGTATTGATCGACGTGACAGTGCGATGCCTATATATTTCTGGTAGGATCGGCAGGCTCGACCTCCACGACGATACTGTTCTTGTACGTCCTGTGGCGTTTTCCCAAGTTCATCCATCATGTCAAATCGGAAGGCGCGGAGCCGACTGTCGTCGTTCGGCTGGCCACCTTCTATCAGCTAAACGTAAGTGCCACAGTACGTTGCACATTCATCTCACTTATCTCCACCCTTGTTCGCGAGCGCAGCAAGTACGCGTAGTGTTCCGGTTTCTTTTCACACTACCGCTACTGGTGCTCGCACTGGATGGCATCATTGGAAGTTCCCATCCTGTGAACCGCAACCTGTAAGCCCATCCTCACGGATCTCTTACATCTCTTCTCTACTCTGACCTTGTCCGCAGGTTCTGGACAGACTTCTTGCAGATGATCTCAGGCGTGGGATGCTTCGTCTCGACCATGATCACGCTCCTAATCTTTTTCCCGCGGTCCATTGTGCGGGAAGCAGGATACAAGCCTAAGCTGTCTAGCACGCTCAGCCCGACATCGCCGAAGAGCTCACCGATCACGCCCCCGTCGCAGCCGAGCCCATTCGCACGGAATGCACAAACGAATATCCACCAGCTACCAATGCACATTGTCGGCTTGCCTTCGGGACGGCCGGGCATCGTGCCTCCTAACACGACGGAGACAGGTGCGACAGGTGCAACGGGGTACACGACGTGGGACATGAGCGAAAGCGCCTACACCGCAAGTATGTACTCCCCACGGGAGTCGCTGTACGACTCGCCACAGTACACTGCGGAGGATCATGTTGCGGTGGGAGGCGATCCGGGATTACAACGGCGTGGGTCAAGGGCATCGAGGCATGCAAGCCGGAGACCGAGCTTCTACAACCCGATGGATGTACATCAGGAGCAGGACAGCGACGCGGACGACGAGGGCGAGCGCGGTGCTGACGTAGATGCTGCGACGGAGGAAAGCGTGCCGCCGTATTCGCACTCCCATCCACAACCGCCACAGCCGGCGCAGGCGCGTCTGCACCAACGGCAACCATTCGTGCATTCGGTCTCTAGTCCGCAGATCATCGCCGCGGCGCAGGCAGGCGCCCACCCAGTGCCGCCCACGTCGCCACCGTCGAACACTGCGCCAGCAGCGCCTGGGGTCCCTGTGAACTCGTTGCCCTCCGCAAAGCGGCGGACGTGGGGTTGGGAAGAAACCCGGCACGCACCGTTTTCGCTAGGTGCGACGCCTCCTGCGCCGACCGGGCCACCCACGACTAGTGGCGCGCGCGGTGCACTGCATGTTGTTGCAACAGGTCCGGGGCGGACGGCAGTCGGCGTGTCAGGTCCAGGAGGCGTTGGTCTGGGCATCGTGGTGGCGCAGAACCAGAGGAGGCCGTCGAATTTGCATCCATACGTGAGTTGCCTGCCGAACGCGGCTACGAGCACCTACTAATTCCCCAACGTCTTAGGTCGTGAATTTTACGTCTCCGATTGGTAAGAATACAGCGCCTGTTGAGGTCGAGTCTGAGACTGATGTATACCCATGCAGATCTGGTCGATATCCCTCCCATGGACGAGCTTCCGCGTCCGCTATGACCTCCCTCCGCGTTCCTTCGTTCTTGCTTGCTCACTTCCACGAGGCCGCCATTCTCACCAGCGTCATCGCACGTGATCCTTGGTCGTCTCAGTTCCCCTATTGCTCCCATGGCGGAATGACCCACATCCTATAGTCCGGCACGGGCGCGCGCGCACCACCAGCATCGGTGCCCTATGTTGCTTTCCCAGAGCCGTATCCAAGATACGAGGCTCCGCAGCCTTGCTGGCGGCAGTGTGTGCCAAACAAGTCTAGCGAGGACCCGCACGGAGGTCCGTCCACACACCTATACGCGCACTACCCCCGCAAGCCATTCGCTCGTGCGTTCGCAAGACTGCGCCCGCCATCCTGCCTTCTTATCAGCTAGAGCTCCTGTCTTCCCCCACCTCCACCATATCACGACCCTTCACGATTCATCACGACTATTCTTCCAATCGAAAGCTTTCGTCCACCCCGCCCACGCGAGACATCGCTATACCTTGGGGGAAATACCATCCCGCCGCTGCCTGACCATGTTCTCACACGCGCCCGAAATCGAGGCCCGACACTACCATACAGCACCGTTTCGCTTGTCGGCGCAGGAAAGCACCCCCGCCCCCCGCCCCGCCCCGCCAGTCTATCTTCGCATCCTATGTATTTGCTTGTACCCTCCATATTCGTCCCGTTTTCCATTCGCCCGGATCCGCCTCCCCTTCGTTCTTGGTCTTGGTCTTGTGTTGCCTACGCGTTTTGAATATATCCCGGATACGTGGTTCGGCCTCGGGTTGGACGAGGCACCCTCCCCTCCCCTCCCTCCCCTCCCCCGGAGGCGGTGTACGATAGCTGGCTCCGTTAATGTACTCTACTGTACACTGTACGACGCTTCGAAATACGAGCCGTGGGCCGTGGGCTTGTGTCGAGTTCGGAAGGGCGGCCATCGCTTGGACCTGCTGTGCGCGGTTTTTCTGGCGCTACTACAAATGAAAGTGTGCCGCGTGAGGGGGGGGGGGAGGTCTCCATCCATCGTTCGCGGCGCGCCGTCCGAGGGGGGCTTTGAGCTGTGCGTGTCCAGAGGACGATGTGTGTCTCAAGGGGCTGGATGGTTTGGGGTTGGGCTACGAAGAGACGGGTAGCGTTCTCCCCATTGTCAAGATTCGGCCTGACGACGTCGGTGCGCATCTCGAGGAAGGACGCGTCCCGGATCCGGTGGGTCTCGTCAGGCGACATGACGAAGTTGCCGGGTGCGTTGGGCAGCATCTATAGGACACTCGATCCGGCAGTCGACGCGCGAATGGCCAGGATCCTCGGAGAGAGCGAGGCGCGTGCGAGGCTTCTTCGGTCCGATGAACAGGACACGGGAACGCTCTCCTGTTGAGCATGCAAGGGGTCGTCGTCGTCGGGCGGTTCGATGATCAGCGCTCAGCGCTCAGCGGCTAGACACAAAACGTCGGGAGGTGTGTATGAGCTCTCCGACCCTATTCAGACACTTCAGTGTCTGAGTCGTTCTGTAGGACTTTCTTTGGTCTCGGCTGGATAGCGTGGCCGGCGCCGTGATATGTTTTCGCTATATTAATGCTCGTCCGAAGCAACGCGCGCGGCCCCTCTTCATAACAATCTTCGGAATGATAGCGTCGATTCAGGCCGCCCGGGAAGTCAGTGTGGTCTCGTCGCCTGTCTAAGCTCGACTAGGGCCCAAAGTAAGAATGGAGTCATAGCCCCAAGTTGCCGGGCGTTTGGCGTGGGGGCCCCAGTGCTGGAGCGGGCGAGTGAGGTGCGGGGTGCGCGTGCGCTAGGCCGCAAACAAGCCCGAGTATTGGCTCCCCGCCAAAGAAGCGCGGCTCCACTCTGGTCCGGATCCACTCGCAGAGCATTATAATACAAGATGGGTTGGATGGTATCGCGTTCGCCACCGTCCTCGACCTGTGACTTTCACTCTGACGCCGCCCCCGCTAGCTGCTGCGTGCTCTCGACTGTTCGCGTGTTCATGCGAAGTTCATGTCTGCAGCTCAGGGATGTGCGGAAGCACAACGCAATCATCGTCACCCCTCGGGCTGACCGGGACCCGCACTCGTGCCCATCCGCGGACTTCTTGAGCAGTGGCACGTCCAGAGACGAGTTCCCGGGCGTTGGCGAGCTCTCCAATGACATCCAGTCCAGTACTTGCATTGGCCACGCAGCGCTGCAGATGATGCGAGTCCCCCATAGACACAATCAAAAGTATTAATGACCAAGCACGACGGGCACACCCACTCCCGCACCATCCTCTCTCCTCCGCCATCGCCATGTCCACACCCGAGTGGGATGCTACGTCCGAGTACAGTTTTCGCCCCCCTGATCCCTTCTCGATATTCCTTTCACCCGCCCATGGTCTTTCATCAGGTGAGAACGACATGTCGGCCCAGGGTGGCCGGTATCACGACCCCCTCAGGCTCTCCCAGGTCGCGACGCCCCCGGTGAGTAAATCTGGCTCAGTGACACGCCGTCCTCGTCATCTAACCTCTATGCACGACCTAGCAATCTGACAACGGATCCAATTCCGAAACTGAAGGCGTCGGCGAGACCGATGCCCCCGACGCCACCGTCATATCCATCTCGAGCACCTTCCACCCGGCCGCCAACCTCCTGCCAATCCCTTCGGACCTGCTCCTGATGTCATCCGACGGCGTCTTCTTCTACGTGCACCTCACCCAGGTCCTCGGTGCATCTACAAACGGCTTCAACAACATTATATGTGCCGATCAGGCCAAAAGCGACGGGTCGATGTCGACTGGCCGTCTTAGCTCGGTGATCTGTGTTGTAGAGACGTCCGCGGTGCTCAACGTCGTCTTGCATTCGGCATACGACATGTCGTGCGCGCACTACGTGCCCGCCCTCGACGTCCTCATCGCCGCCGTCGGCGCTCTGCCCGTCTACGGCCTCGCTCCCCAAACGCACGTCGCCCCCAGCACCGCGCTCTATCGCCTCATCCTCGCCCAAGCGCACGCCCGCCCCCTGGAGGTGTACGCGCTCGCGCGGCCCGCGTCCAGCCACCTGCTCGCCTTCCCGCTCGAGACGCTCAGCGAGGACCGCGCGCGCGCGCGCCGTCGACGCGGTCTACCTGAAGCGGCTGTTCGTGCTCCACCTGACGCGGCGCGCGGCGCTCAAGCGCCTGCTGCTGCCCGCGCCGTACCCGCACCCCGCGACGGCGGACTGCGGCTTCGCGGACCAGCGGACGCTCGGGCGGGCGTGGACCCTCGCGGCGTCGTATCTCGCGTGGGAGGCGCGTCCTGGTCGGTGGTGCCGCTGCTCGCGTCTGCTGCGGTGCTCGTCTGCTGACCGCCGCCGTCCTTTGTTTCGCAGACGTGTCCCCGCAGGCGATAGGAGAGGCGTGCGCGTCGCTTTCGGGCCATCTCTGCTGCCCGCTCTGCAAGAAGGGCCTCGCGGCGCGGATCAAAGAGTTGTTAGCGCGGTGGTCGTTCGTGCAGGTTCGTCGTCGTCCTCCTCTCCCCTCCTCTCCCCTCCCTCCCCCCAATCCCGCAACCCCGACTTTCATAGTCATCCTGTTGGAGGTGCGCGCACTCACGCGCGTTGCTTCCAGCGCACGATCTAGGGGCAGTGCCGCCCGCTCGTGACGGCTCGCGAGTGGTACGTTCTGCTGCATTTTTGTTTCTCTTTGGGTTTGGTCGAAGGCCCGCCCACGAGGTGGCCCGCCCGCCCGCCCGTCATCATCATCGCCGTATGGTGCTGATGCCGTGTCCTTGCGTTCAATCGTGCAGGGCTTTGATACGACGGCGTTCACGTTGTCGCGGGGCCTGCCCTCTTCCGGTGACTGCAGACCCCCCCCCTCCCCCCACGAGGTGACGGTGTACGCGTTAACGGTTCACGACGCCGGGCGACTTGTGCTCGTGACACCGAAAGATGCGGATAGTACGTATACAGTACGTATGTGTAGGGCCTGCTGTCTGTATGGCCGGTGCTTCCGCGTGCTCACGGCGCGTCGACACAGCTAGACATCGCCTAATACTTGACTTGTGTGCCGGGTAGTGTGCCCTTGCACGGCGGGACGTGAGGCCTGAGGCCTGAGGTCTGCTCAGCGGCGTGGGCGCTAGCTTGTGTGTGCGAAGCATGTCTATGTCTTTCCCAGAGGGACAGTACTTCGGGGGGGAGGGGGGGTTCAATATTTAGTGGGGGGAAAACTCGACGCGATCACGTGCATGATGCACGGCGTGTCACGTCTCTCCTCCGCGGCGTTGCTGTTCTGCAGAATCCGAGGCCGGATGCCTGTGTCGCTCATCCCAGCTGTGATGGGTACTCCCCGACTCTCGACCCCGAAGGTGCACACCGGCCGGGACCAGAACAGAGTTGACGAGCTGCGGGGCGCGCTTGCGAGAGACGCCGGACGCGCCCACTCGTACGGGCTGTCGTCGTCGCAGTGCTGGTGTGGAGGTCGCGTCGCGGATCGCACGTGTCCTGCGCCCTCCGCCGTTCGTTCGTTCGTTCGTTCGTTCGTTGGAGATTCGGCACCTCGAGCGGGAGCGGCTCTCCTCTGCCTGAACCTTTGATCAACCGAGTCGCCAGGGTCGACTACGTCGAGAGACGCGATCAGCTTCTCCGAATCGTGCAAACGTGGCCCGAGGCCCGACGTCGGCGCGCACGTCAAGCTTCGAGGGGGAAGGCGTGCAGGGATCAGAGGAGTTCGTCAAGCGATACGACGAAGTCGTCGGGTGCGCTGAGCAGCACGCATCACGTCGCTCGACTGGAGAGCTCACTCGCATACGGATTGCCAGGATCCTGAGGCCTGTGACAGGCTATGGTTTCGACGGGTTAATATGTTGTATCGTTGCATGATATGCCCTCGTTAGCTAGAGCGAGCTCCTGGGTACGATGTGCCCAAAAAGCATCGATGGTCCTTCCATCAGCGGGGCCACTCTGAGACTCTTCATACTCCCATTTGACACCGGCGATGCACAAGTACTGACGAATAGATGCAGGGGGGGACCAGGAGCATTCGATTCTAACACGCGGGAGAGGGCAACGGCGGCCGACCTCCCAGCGGATCCACGACCTCGAGTATTTGAGTCGTATGTAGCTAGCACGCCGCTACGACTCCACTGGCCATCAAGCTTGAGGGCGAGAAATCGGTACACCATGGTCGTCCGATCGTACAAAAAGGTCTACTGTATGGACTGAAAACGGACGTAAATGGCGTGGACGTACGCCCCGGCAACGAATGACGATGTCCTCGCCAATCGCTGCTGCCGCAGCTAGTTCTGAAAGGTCCCGCAAGGGATCTCTTCACGGCGGGTCTTCTCGTGAGTTAAATCTATGTAGTATCTCCCTGAAGAGGTACAGAGGGGTGTGACCTCAGACTCGTGCAGCTGGGTCGTACCGTGCGATCTTCAGGGACGGCGGGCCCATAAAGTCTCTGACAAGAGTCCTGTGTCAAGGTTCGACCGACGATGGATTGCGGTTGTAGCACACTGCCGAGGTTAACATGTCAATGCGGCCGCTGCAGTTTCACATGGGAGGGACTCCGAGGTTCCGAACACATTGTACGGTATTGGTATACTTCGCTTTCTACGATGTTCAAGCTTGAAGCGAGTCTCGACGACCTGACGCGTCTACACATGGGTGCGCCAGCGAGCGAGCGAGGGATAGAAGCGTGTGTCTGGCTGTTACATGGGACGAAGACTTGATGAAACGTGATACAGCAACTGCAAGTCTAGCTTTCGTTTGCAGCAGGCCCGTGGCCGCTACCTCTTGAGTGGTTCATAATTGTTCACAGCCGATATGACGAAGCGGGTTTACCTGGATCTCCCAATGTGTCCCAATATTGCAATGACACGGGGTAAAGCAGGCGGAGAACAGGAGGATGACACACCGATGTACGTATCAATACTGGTGTTCCATCGCTTCAGCCGCAAACCGAGCAAATGACCTATACGCTAGTACGGGCGACGTCTTTCGTGAGCATGTCGGACGGAAGGCATTGTTGATGATTTTCATCTATCGACCTGGTAAAGTACATCGAAGGCGAACCTAATCCAGACTGGGTATCTTTCAGCGAGATATGGCGGTGGTGTGAGTAGGGTGACGCACGGGCGGCACATCGAAGTCATCCGACCCGGTCTGTGAAGTCCGTCGCAAAGAGCGACCGAGAAGCGTCTTCCTTGACACGTTCATCCTTCAACATGCTGAGCAGACGCCTCAGCAAGATGAAAATGTACGCATGTTACCAGAGAACCTACCGGGCGTTGATGCGAGGGTCGTCTCCTTCCACCCCGAGGACCGCTTGTGGCGTCTTCGCCTCGATGACCTTGAACGGGGGTTTATGGAGATGGCGAGACTTGAGACGGGCGGGACTCACGTAGTGGTTATCGCAATGCGGACAATACTCGTCGCTCTCCTCGTAGTTGCTCATGTCTTTTCGGAACGCCTTCTTGCATTTCTTACAAAGGAAGGCCATCTCTGCCGTCTTCTTGAGCCGGTGGTCCTGCGTTTCTGCATGGCACTCGGCGCAGTCAAACCATTGCTTGCAGCAGGGGGCGCGGATGGAGACTTGTGCGTTCAGGACGTGTTTGCTGGTGTAGATAGGCGCATGATGAATCTGTGTGAGTTGGTGTTCATGATGAAGGTCTGATCAACGCAGCCCCAGCGTGATTCGCACTTTTGGTGCAATCCCGGTGTTCACAGCGTCGACTCACAACGGCATAACTTACCACATTCTATACAATCAGCACTGGAAAGAGAGAACAAGGGACGAGCGTGCAATGTGGTGGTGGTGGTGGTGGTAATGGAACTTGAAGACTCTCACAATTGCCGAGGTCATGCGCGTGGCCTCAGGGTCCGACGCACTCGCTTGCAACTCTGGCCAGCTTCGACCGTGACCACTATGCCGTTCGCTGTCCTGCACGGACTACCTGCCTCATCTCCCGCAAATCTCAGCCCGATATTGAGGATTTGGATGCAACGAGGACGGAACTTCGGCACCTCGTGGCACTCCCCGTTGTCGCAGTCAGCGTCTGGCGCGGGCTGCCATTCGCCCGCGACGCCGGGGACGATTGCCCGCAAACTCCTTTTCTTCCCCCGCCGCCACCTCACCCCTCACGAGCTCGAGGGGCACCGTGCTCTTGTGGATGGCATGCACCCCGACGCCGACGCTGACCCAATATGAGCTCGTGACGACGAGCACCGTCACCACGACCTCTTCGGAGAGCGTCACAACCAACCCGCCTGATGTAACCACCATCCGCTCTACGACCTGCCTCGCCTCGTCGGCTGCCGGTGCTTCAAATGACACAGAAGTGTGTTTATCTTCGACCACGGTCGAAGTCGTGAGCACGATCGACGGTACGTCGCGTTTGCATGCTGGCTATTTGCGCTGTGGGCGCGTCCGCAGCGCGCGTTCAGAATGATAGGCAGTGTACGATCGCTAACGCTCACTTCGCATTCCAGAGGGAGACGTGCAAACCGTCCAGGTCCCGATTGTGCTCACTATCCCCGTGGTCACCTCTCAGCCGACCGCGACTCTTTTCGCTCCCTGCACCACCGATCCCGATGACGGTCCTTCTGACCCTCCTTTGCCCCCTTCACCCCCTCTGTCTCCTCCGCCTTTGTCTCTTCCCCCGACCTCGCTACCCTCGTTTCCGACGGGCCCGGTGGTTGTCAGCATCTCCACACCACCTCCCAGCGTAATTGTCACTGCAGTCTCTTCGACACTTTCGGACGGCGCCGTGGTGGTTACATACCAGACCAGCACCTCTACTCTGCCTCCCACCCCGGTGTTTATACCCACTTCACTCGTCGGTGATGATGGCCACAACCATCCACACGATGAATCGGCCATTGATGTAGGACCCATCGTCGGAGGCGTGCTTGGTGGTTTCTTTGGCATGCTAGGAATAGTCGCGCTGATGTGGTTCCTTTGGTAGGCCGTGCAGACACATGCATATTTCATAGTACTGACGGTGTTGCAGGCGAAAGCGCCGAAGCTGGCGAGAACGCTATGCGGGACCTTTGACACGCAACTACTCCCCCACCCTGTATTCTCCAAGACCGCGCCACGGAAAGAGTTCCTCTCCACCTCCGGGGCTCGAGCCGAAACCCTACGAATACGGCCTCGTTGGACGTCCCCCATCTACGCCGTCATTCTGCTCTTCCCCAGGGCCTTCCCCGCCGCCGACACGCCCTCAGTCATTCTCTGCGTTGTCTGCCATGACCGCACACACAGGACCGACACTCTCCCCGACGACGCCTCCAGCGCAGTCCCAGGTTCCCAACGAAGCCACGCCCAATCTGCTCCACACTACGTCCCCTATAGTCGCACCGACGCGACCCATCACACCCATGACCCCGCTCTCTCCCGCCTTCCTCGGCCCGGCGGTGAGCACGGGCGCAGGGCGGCACGGCGCATCTGCCAGTGAGGCGTCTGTCGGGACCGCAGTGAGCTATCCGTTCCCTGTCCTGCCCCCGACCTCGCTCGATGGCCATCGCGACTCACAAGACACGAGCGGGAGTGAGGGGGTGGACGGCGGGGGCAGGGCGAGCGAGGACGCCGAAGGCGGCTGGACTCGGCGGCCGACGCGCCTGTCGCTCACCCTCGCGAACTGGAACCCGGAGACGGATGGGGAGCTGTTTCCGCGCGCGAGCTCAGATGACGGGCGGCCTGCCGGTTGACACGGGCGGGGCCGCCGGGGTGTCGTCGGGAAGGAACGTCCACGGTTCTGGTGGCTGGTGGTGCGATTGGGAGTGCTCCCGGATTTTTTTTGGCTTCGTCTCGTGCGGTCGTTCTGTTTGTCGTTACGGGGGGGCGAGGAGAATGGTTCAGTGCTTTCCCGCCGCGCGGCCGGGTCCGTGTGATTTGCGTCCATGCGCACGACACGGGCCGCTGCGTGTCTTCTCTCCCTTCGTAAGAACTCCGCTACGCTGGCGCTCACTCACCACGACGTGCAGCCAGCGGGACCTCAGACGTCTGCTGAGTGTATATGCGTGGACGCTACCTTGCGATGATTTGTTCCTCAACCTCGCCTCATCCACAGCCACCCCCACCACCCCTGTACGTATCCCTGATACAAACAAGTCCCTCGCCCACTGACTCGACGATGTCGATATAGGTGGGGTACGTCCCGCGCTGTAACAACGGGGTCGTATCGCGCGCTATACTAGTAGGTGCGTCGATGTAATTGTATCTCTAAGGAGTCGTCCTCGCCCTCTCCACGGTGCCGTTCCCCATCAACCTGGTGAGTCCCACACACACCCCCGGCCGCATTGCTACGGCGGATACACGGCCAATGCGCCCGCTGGAGACCCGCGTGTGATTCCATGTGGTGGTGTTCGACCTGGCTCTGGACTGTCTGGCTGGCTCACCAGGACTACTCGCCTCGGCCTATTACATGGGTGAATTAGCTCGACGCTAATTAAGCGGACCCTGATTGCTACCTTTTGTCGTGGGAGGCTGGTTGTCCACGGGTGGTCAAGAGACTGAGAAAAGAGCATAAAGGAAACGACTGTCTTGTACGACGGTTCGGTGACATGCAGGGCAGAGAGATGGAAACCAAGCACATCTAGTTCTTGGAAGGAGTGTCGATTTGAAGGCTATCAAGCATTTGAGTGATTTACCATTATATCCAAGCATACAGGGAACACGATTCAGCAACCAGCCACACAGAGTGCTGCATAGTAAGCTGCTACATGGCTCCCGTGTCTATGGTCGTGCGTGATGACATGCTACCGGTGCATCTACGTATGCATCTGGTGCGGAGCTGCGAAGACAAGAGACAGTGCTGCTTGTGAAAACGGCTGACGGTGCGAACGAATCACCTTGATACCAACCAAGACGACCTCGGGAGGGGCACAGTATCGTGGAACCTTCAACTCAAACTTGCCTAAATCAATGTATTCCGGTTAGTAGGCCTGAGTGACATAGCGTGTAAGCCATGGTTCGACACCGCAGATGCGGCGTGCATATATTTGTGAAAAGAGGGTCCTTACACCTGGTAAAATGACGTATACATATTCATGCATACATACCTCAAGACCGCTGTGGATACACCAAAAGTATTCATACATCTACTCCATTTTCGTGCCCATGACTGCCCCCCTCGTCCTTCGCTGCGAGTGTACCATGCTATCGACTCGGACCCCTATCCGCGCTGCGAGAGGCGTCCCAACCCTAAGAATGTGGCCAGGGCACATAGGGAACAAGCATGAGGAGGATGCGCGAGATAGAATTACGCCACGGCAACGGCTGCCATGTCAAGCTCCGTGGGCTCTATGATCGTACATGCAGCAGCGAAAAAAAAACAAATTCGGTCATCCTGTGGGCATGCGCGTGCGTTACTTCGGTGGGACGACTGGCGTACCTGTAACGGCGCTCGTAGAGGTATTTGTGTCCGTGTGGTCTCTCGGCCCCATCAATGGGACATCAGTGCCAAATTGAGAGGTGGTAGCGAGCATCTGGGTTGCGTGGGCGGACTCGGAGGTCGCAGGTGTATATACCGAGTCGGGCTCGTCACCCTTAGTATCGACGAGGGTCTCCGCAGCAGTGGAAGACTCCAGTGCGGTGTGCGTAATCGCGGGCCTGAGTATATCAGGGAGGTTGGTTGTCGAATTACCTGGTGTGGATGCTGCACTCGTCGCCTGCGACCGCTGTTCCTCGCGACGTGCGACAGTTTATGGGATCAAGCTGATAGCACACATGAGTACTCACCTGACTTCTCTCCTTCTTGGTCCGATTGTGTGCCTGCTACGCATGGAGCACACGATGAGCGCTCTTGGATGTAGTGAACGAAAAGCTTGTGACGTACTTTGTATTCTTTATAATACCTATTTGCCACATCGGGGTCGTGCGCAAGAAGCTCCTCCCACTCTGTGCGTTTCTGCTGGCTGAGATCGCGTAGAACGACTCGTTGTTCATCATCCAGACGGAACGAAGAACCTCGAAGGTTGTTAGGGCCGCGATTCGACCATCGAAAAGGGACTTCAGAGATTGTGGGGAACGGGTATGCGATGAGCCATGTGTTATCCCCGCACCACTCCGGGGACGTGTGCACGTGTGTGGGAAGACGCAAGCGGGCATGGAGCTGACGATGGGGGTACGTAGGCACGCAGAAAAATTGCAAGATGGCGCAGAGTCGTGAAACGTCCGCCTCCCCACCGAAGGTAGCTAGAAGGCATATCTGGTGCTTCCTGCGCGGATTGCGTGCAGCGGAAGGGGGCAGGTGAGGTTGTCGTGCCGCTGGCTGAACGATGACGGCCGGCCGTGCGCCTTGGCCTTCAATCGGCGTACCCCGGTATGAAGTCTCTCTAGTTGCAAGATGGACAAAGGTGAAGGGGGACTCGTGGATGGCGCAAATCTCGCCCGGGAAAAAGCGATTGGCATTCACGGGGATGTATTGCTCTGTCTCCGGGCTATGGCAGCGCTCGCAATCTCCTGTGTCTGGCGGTAGACCTGAATCAGGTTGGTCTTCATGGTGATCCATGCAAGCTGCTATGCTGCTAAGAGGGGAAGAAGGGTTTCGGGTCAACAAGGATCGAGTCAACAGCCAAGGAGTCAAGTCACGGACGATCGCTGCTCCAGCATAGCCACTGCCACTGGAGTGTCGATATTACCAAACACGGACCACTGATGGGGCTGTGTACAAATACACGTCAACACGCATCAGCAACAATAGCCTTGTAATGGGCCTTGCATCTCAACGCTCACCACAGTCAGCACTCTCATCTGAGTTCCGTTCAGGCTACCTCTTCAACCACTGCCGCTCTCACTGCAGCAGTAGCTGAAGCAGTAGCCTCGTAAACTCCCCTAACTCACCTATACCTCTCGAACGTATCTACTCAGCGATAGCGATGAAGCGCTTCTGCCCGGAGTCTGAGCAATATGCTGCCCTCCGTATGGACCCAGTCGCCATGGTCGACCATCTTCAGGACCCTATCGCCGCAGCTCAGGTGCAGGCGCTCGCTCTACATACGAAGACGTATTTGGTGTATCTCAACGACGTATGTCATCTCACTCTACGTCGAACGTCATGTTTAAATGACTCGACGTAGGCAATCGATCTCCCCTTCGCCTCGAGCGAATGGTTTCGCTATTCCGTGAGCCCGGTAGCCACCACGCTGCGTTCTGAAGACCCTGCCCATGGAATCAGCTCTGACATGGCCGTCCCGATCTATCCGAATACGCATCACCCCTCTGGCCGCGCTCCAGTCCGGACCACCCCCCCTTTTCCCTTCCGCAAATGCTACCACTGGGCTGACAATCTGTTAACTGTACGTATACGCAGAAACCCAGACAAGTACGACGACAGCGCCGCAGTGAAGGTCAGCTCGCGGGAACACCTGCGGATGGAGGACATGCTCTGGGAGGACAGTAACCGGATAGACGAGTTTCTCGAGGCGAGCGAGACAGAGGCTGCTCCGACGCGCCTGACACCACGCTCGTCATCGCCTTCGTCACAAGACTCACGCCTCTCAGATGGGTCGGACGATGACACCGAGGGGCTGCTCCGGACGGATATCTTCAATCTTTTCTCTCACGACGGGGATGACGAAGACGAGAGCGAAGAGCTTCTACCGCTCGTAGATGTCTGGTTCGACCTTGCCACACGTCTCTTGGAAGACGATATTCCGAGCCCGCTGGAGCTGTACAAGGAGCGAGACGCCGTCGCGCAGTGAGCATCTCATTTTTTGCGGCAATGGTGTAGCTAATCATCATCGACCATCGTCTGACCAGAATCGTTCGTGATGCGCGCCGCCGACGGCCAGACGTGCCTGTTCCTCGACGCAATGGTTTGTTGGATGCCGACTCAGAATGTGAAGACATTGGCGGCAGTGACGACCGACACGAGGATCAGATCGTTGGCAACAGTCGTGAGGTCAACGCAAACGGCTTCATTCAGGATGATGACAGTCGCGAAGTCTATGCACACGGTATCGTTGACGATGACGGTGATGACACGTGGGAAACGGAGGATGAGGACGAAGACGGCGTCCCCGGTAGCGCATCTGTACCTTTCACGAGCCACTCCCTGCCTATCCCACCGCGACGGGACATCTCGCTGTTGAAGCTATTTGGGAAGCCTTCATGTGCGTGGCTCTCTTCTACCATCGTGTAACTGCGAGCAGAATCCCGCTGACTCGAGTCGATGCAGGCTCGCCGCCACACGGGACTCCACTCGCATATGATTTTGCGCCTAGCGTCAGCCCCGGCACACGACGTCGACAACTGGGCATGTGACTCGGCTTAGTTTCTTCTGTCCACCGTCCGGACGTCGCATAGCGTGTCTATGTATTCGACACTTCTTCATGTCCTACATCCATCTCTTGTGGTATGCCTCGCTGGTTAGTAAGTTTATCCATTGAACCGTCTCCATGTAACATCTTTGTACTTGTACACTATGACCATATTGATCACAGTCGGGCGTCCCGATACTAGGCAAATCTTGGATGGTAGTCGCGAGGATGCTAATCCTAGTTCGCATCAGTGTCGACGCGTACCCTAGCGTCGGGGCGTGTTACTGAGACTGCGGCGATGTACGCCGGTGTGCTCGGGGTGAGCGACAGCAATTCTGAGAATACTACATGTCTAGATCTGCGGGATAGGTATACGGTGAACGGCTTACCACAAAGGAACACGTCGGTTGTCGCAAAATAATCGCAGAGGAAATTTCAGGGAGAGGTCCTCGCGCACAGAGTCAACTGTAAGCCTCCTTACTGTTGCCCTTGTCTTAAAACGCATCGTGGGCGGTGTTCACCGCGATATATGGCAAGGAGTCTTGGGATGCTGCCCTCAATTGTCGCCCTCAAACGTATCAAGGTCGCGGACAGGTGCTCGAAGAGGTACTGACGGCCCTCCGCAATCGCAGAATTGCAAAAGCTAGTGTACTACAAACGTCAAGGTAGATTCATCAGGGAGTTCAGTCTCCTTGAATCCCTTGACCACACCGCCCCTCCGAAGTGCTAGTGAACCCCGCCATGTGATACAAAATGATATGTGTGACATCTGTCCTTGACTCGACGATACTCGCGCTCGCAAAAAAAGGTTTACCAGGCCTCCTCTCTGAAGCCACCACAGGAGTTGAAACTTGGTGTGAGTCGTGTACAGTCTATGGGTCTGCATCTATTACATTTGTTTTACTTGGTGCAATGGGTTGGGATGAAATGGGAAGGGCGTGCTCGGATGACGAACAAGGTGTTGCGGGGGTACGCGGCTCGGAGCGTGAGGTTTATACTACAAGTACTAAGACTCCGCCTGGCATACGCGCGTGAACTGCGGCCCAGAAGGCCTGCGGCCAGTGGCCAGACTTCATAACGTGCGGCTGGGAAACCAACATCTCTTCCCAGATCGCACTTGCCCCATCAAAGTGGCTCGGCGTGCATACGACGCGCCTCAACGATACTAGGGGACTCGTATACCTGCGTGGAGCCAACACACGCAGCTACATGCTCTACTTCGACCATCAGGCCACGTTCCTATACGTACAGTGTACACCAAGCGACTGATGGCTCCGACTCCCGCCTGTACGCGCAGGATCCCGTACCGTACGAGAAAATGCGGATGCAGGGAGGATACGAGATGCCCGATGGGGGCGTGAGGGAGATGTGTATATATCGGGAAAGTACGGCATAGCGTGAATGCAAAGCAGAAAACAAAGCTCATAAGCGTCTGTGCGATTGAGAGCGTAGAGTGGAGATTGATAGATGAGCAATGGGGTAGGAGACGAGATCGATTTGGCAAGGGAGAAAATACACGCAGGATGATACAGCATACCCGACAAGCGGCAAACTGAAGAACCGTCAATGACGGTTTGAGGAGGGCGGCCTGGTCAGGCACGTTGGATCCCGTCATCGTCGTGTCCGGCGCAGGGCGATGATAATGACTCTGAATCAACGTAGAAGTCCCCTTCCGTGTCCCAGCCTTCTCCTGGATCACGAACGCCATAGATGCGTTGCATTATGCGCGATAATTTCCTCTGGAGGGTGCCAGTGCGATGTTTAGCGTACGGGTTTGGACCCTGGCATCTGGAATGGAGCAAACTTGGCGTGTGATTGACTGTGCTCATCGGCATGCCAAGATGATGCGCGACCTCTCGATATATTCGGTGTTGATATGTGCCCTTGCCCTCGCGGAGAAGAGGGTGTGTGATGGCTAAAGAGACCAAGCTCTTCAAGTCGTTTTTTGATACCATGAAATGTGTGGCAGCCTGAGAGTCGCTGGGCTGCGGTGGCATCGTCGCCGGCGGCGTACACTTAGAGACGCCGGTGGCGAAAATCGAGACCATGACAGAGTCTGTCATACTGACATCGCTTGGAGTCTGGATGTTATCCTCTGATCAATCACAGGTATCAGAATCAGAGGGGATTATAATGTTCAGGCTTGACATACCACGGTTATCTATGTTGGCGGGCGGGTCTCCAAAAATGCGCATGCCTCGTTCTTTGGACTGCCTCTCCTTCGTTATCAAGGCCAGATTAGTATTATTTGACTGAAGTACTGAAGAATGAGTCACTAACCATAAGCTGAACACGAATGACATTCAGCTCGTCATGCAACTTGAGAATCCTGTCGGTGACCCCGCGCCGCCAATTTTTCACGTTGCGTATATACGAGCTCGTGGAGTATACGGTGGCGCAAAATTTATAGACGTGCATGGAGGCACTGTAATTTGGAAGGCGTAAGTGATTGGATGCCTGTACATTGCATAGTAGCATGCACGTACATGTTCACACTAAGCTTGATAGCCTCAACCTCCTGATCAGTCAGTATGCCTTCGCGACGAGCCTGGTCAAAAAGCGCCTCGGTCTCCTCGAAGATGGCGATTAGAGCGGGCAATTTCTTTGACGGTAGACGAGTGTGCATCCAGATAACAAAGGAAGCAATCGGAGTCAAAACGATACCGAGCACGCCAGACACCACACTCCAGACGTTCCAACCAAGGTCCGACATATTTCTGTGGGAGGCAACCTGATAGAGGACTCGTGGGATTTGTAGGTTGATGTCGTTGAGAAGAAGGGACAATATAGGAGAGGGTGTGGGGGACAGATTAAACGTTAGACGAGTGGGGTGTTGACTTTTATGCTCATTTATCGTACCTCGATGTCGGGCGTCCACAGGGGCCCTGAAAGACAGACCTTATGTCAGGTGCATGGTATAACACGCATTGGCATCAAGGCTCGGTTGCGTGAGGGAGATCTTGGATTCAGATACACCAGCGATGAGATGCACACATGCGACCAGGCGTAACGCACATATGTTAGAAGGCGAGATCTAATCAGAGGGGAGGAGGGGTGTTTCCGGCGTGCTTCGAGTTGCAGTCCACGGTTCCAGTGTTGAACATGGTTTCCAAATTTGGCGATAACACGTTATACTCACGTTGGTTTGCGCGCCTGACACACTTACCCTCCCACACACTCATGCTACAGCTATGTCTGCATTGATCAAATCAAAAAAACGACCGGTTCTCCCGGACGCTGACGACGTGGAATACTATGCGAAGATGACCCTTGAAGGCGCCTTCAATCTCACGCCCGCGGAACTCTCGTGGCATCGGCGTCACGGTTTTCTACATGATCATGGATACATCCTGAGACCGCGATACACGCCGGGCTGGAGGCCATCATGGATCGATACAAACGATGATCCTTTATTCTGCGAAGATTCTGTGACACTCCGCGTATGTATTCAAGGTCGTCTTCAACTAAGTTGCATCCATATAGTTTACTGACGTGTTTCGACGGCATGGTCATACTATAGTACTACCAGGTTATCGACGCGATTCGGAAGTCAGACAACTGCCTTGTAGCTATAAAGTCCTTTCTCAAGCAGGGAACAGAGCTCTCGATCGCCCAGTTCCTTAGTTCTCTCCAAGACCCTCGAAATCACTGTGTCCCAGTTTACGATATCCTTCCAGACCCATACGATTCTCGAATCGCTCTCATGGTGATGCCTTTCCTTCGGCCTTGCAATAACCCCGAATTTTCCACCATAGGTGACGTTGTTGAGTTTGTGGATCAGACGATTGAAGTAAGCTGAGTACGCCTACTCCGTGTCAGTATATCTCATCAGATTCTCAGGGCCTCGTCTTCATGCATTCTCACAGAGTCGCTCACCGGTAAGGGTCGTTGACATCGTGCCACTAAAATTTTAGTCAGAAATCATTTTGTACAGAGACATCGCGGCTTCAAACGTCATGATGGACGCTAGCTCTCTCTATCCGTCGGGATACCATCCGATGCAACTGGGGTATACTCCCGACGTGCTGCATCCTGTCACAGCGCTACCTCGGGCTGGTCGCGGAGTGCGCTATTACTACATCGACTTCGGAGTGTCGTCTCGATTTCAAGTAGGGCAATCCTCCCTTGTGCTCGGCGATGTCGGCAGAGCATATGTTCCTGAACTTTCTGCTACGGTGCCGTACGACGCTTTCAAGGTCGACATCTACGCCTTGGGAGACCTCTTATCCAAGATAATTGAGCAGGTCAGCCACAGGCGTAATAGAGCACAAAGGTTTACTAATTGTTGTGCAGAACTTTGAGAACACAGACTTCCTTCTCTCACTAATCGTACCTATGACGCAGCAGCGACCAGATCTTAGACCTACCGCCGAGCAGGTTCTCCACGAATGGACACGGGCTCGATCGAACTTCAACGAGAGCACACTACGATGGCGGCTCGTGCCAAAGGGCGAACCACCACTCGAACGTGTTCTCAACGACACTGTCGCGGTTGCTTGGGAGGGGGTGTACCGCCTGAGGAAACTCGTCACTCCATAGATATCTATCGTATCCTGTAAGCGTGTTTGTGCGTTGTCTGTGCACGTCGCTGACCAGTTGCATCCTAGATTTGATCGGCTATGCACCATCACCATCTGTTCTGCACGTCTTCATCCTGCTGGCTTCCGCTCTACAGCTGCACTTGTATCCTGTGACACCCTTGTTTCATATGTAAGTTATCGATATCTTTCG
Source organism: Trametes gibbosa (assembly GCA_022606055.1). Lineage (NCBI taxonomy): Eukaryota > Fungi > Basidiomycota > Agaricomycetes > Polyporales > Polyporaceae > Trametes > Trametes gibbosa. The sequence goes on along the minus strand of JABYQJ010000070.1, from coordinate 10,353 downwards.
ATTTTGGACTCTGCGAGGTGAGTCGCTCTGTCGCTCTACCTTTGCAATGTTCTCAGTCCTAATGATACTCGTAGATAAAATGACATAGTTTCAAGTCAAGCAGCATTTGCGAAATGGTTTTGATTGTAATTGCGCTCGTGCGCGGTTGCGGCATTTGCCTAGGCAGGGAGGACTTCATAAGAGCCTTTTCCATGTGTGTCGCAATCACCACGCGCCGTCCTTGAGGCAAAGTCAGAATTCGAGGGTGCGCTGGGATGCGTGAACGACGCAAGAAAAACTAGCGGAAGCCGCGAGGACGTGTGAGCTCCGCCTGTCGGTTCAGCGTGTCTTCGTACGGCTGTAACGGTGCGATTTACACCGCTTGCGAGATCGATATTTGTAGATCCTCATTGATGAAGTTTCTTGAGCGCATCTCTGAACGCGCCGAGTGCACGCCGCCCCCAGGCATAGTTGTGCAGCATCAAGCATGTGTTTCCCAGGAGGATCGTATGGAAGGCAAGATCATCTATACTTCCGAGGATCCGTGCAAAAACGGGTCAGATTGAAGAGGCTATCTCATATTCGACCAAAGCAAGCGTAAGCGAGAGCGCACAGGCAGCGAGAAAGAGACCAAGGGGATAAGTTGCATACTTAACATACAGTTTCAAGAACCGAGGCATGCCTGTGGTAGATCCACATTGAAGGGAGGTTGGTTGATCATTCCCCATTTTACAAGGCGTATGAACCTCTGCTTGTGCTGCTGTCGTCTGCGGAAGATTCAGGAGAGATTGTCCACGGTGAGATGGTGGATTACCAGAAGAGAAGCAGGGGGGAGACAAGAGGCAGTCACAGCGAGTAGGGCAAAACCGGACTAGGGCGAGACGAAAGTAAGGCGACGTGGAGCCCAAGCAAAAGAGCTCCTCCAACTTGAACGACCTTACCATGCAGCGGTATATATCTACATCACTAATGCTGTGGGCACACGGCTGCTATAACACAGTTAGCTTTGACACTCGTATTGGCTACCTACCGCGTACGTTATTTTGGCATGTCAAAGAACGCGGGTCGAAGGGACTGTAGCGCTCCATCGGGATGCAACCTCGTTGAGATGCATACTAGTAAGAGCGAGCGACTTTCCCTGAATTCAGAAGCGCAGCCAATAGCAGGCCCAGGAGTCGTAGGTTTGGAAGTGCAGTGCAGCATATAATTACTGACAGAGGGTCGCAAGGCGGAACGAGTAAGACCTGGCAAGACTATGGTGAACGCCGAGGCACGCAGACAGCGTGAGATGCAATGATACCAGAGGGGTTATGCATATGTGGAGCGCACAGAAGCTCTTGAGAGGGTCACGATGGCTCCGTTCTGATTCTGATTCATTCTGTGCAGGACAGTCGAGTCCAATTGAAGCGATGAAAGCGGAGGCTTACTATGACATAGAGTGCGCAAGATTGTTCTACGACCGGGGCAATGCTGAGAACTCGAACGACAGACGGACTGCTGGTGTAACCGCATGGCATGATGCCATTGGCATCTTGCTGCGCGCCAGCTTTGAAGAGATTTCTGATAAGATATATGTGTCTACCTCCAAGTCTACTGCCTCCCGGCGCACCGTGCCAACGCCTTTCGTTATGCTGCACAAGTATGCTCACATGGGTTTCCAACGAGGAGGAACTCGAGCGCGCACCGCCGCCACCCACGGTGTGGTCGCAAGTTCGCCCCAGCTTCGACCGCGCGGACGCAGGGCACCGACACACACAGCAGGCCCGGCTAGACGGCTTTCTCCGCACCCCTCGGCAGTCAACCCCCGCCACCACACGCCAATGAATAATACGGCCGCGCATCCACTCCGTATCCTGCAGCAGAATCTCAACAAGTCTGGGCGCGCCCAGCTGGATCTACTCAATGACGGGTCCATTACTGATTACGACGTCCTAGCACTTCAAGAACCCCACCTCACCTTCCTCGGACTCACCACCAGCACGCCCAACTGGCACGTGGTCTACCCGACAGCTCACCGCACAGACGGCGCCGCCCGCACACGCTCGGTCACCCTTGTCAGCACCCGACTCTCCACGGGCTCGTGGACGGCCCTCCCGGTCCAGCACCCGGACGTCACCGCCATCGCCATCCGATTCGACGAGGCCACCATCCACCTCTTCAATATGTACGTGGATGGGAACCACGACTCAGCGCTGCACGCGGCGTCCAGAGCCGTCCTCAATGGCCGCGCGGATGGGGAACTCGAGCGGCAACACACCGTATGGCTGGGCGATTTCAACCACCACCACCCCGCATGGGACGACCCCACTAACCACCACCTCTTCACAGCAGAGAACCTCCGGCAAGCGGAGCGGCTCATCAACATACTCGACCAGCACGACCTCCAACAGGCCCTCCCCGCTGGCGCCCCGACACTCGAAGCCACCCGCACCAAGAATTACACACGGCCTGACAACGTCTTCTGCACATCGGGGGTTCTCGAGTGCCTGCGCACATGCAGGGTTTTACCTCACAAGCGTCCTACCAAGACTGATCACTTCCCTATACAGACTATTTTTGACCTCCCCACAGCTGCGGCGGCACCACGGGCACGCAAAGACTTCCGACAAGTGGACTGGGCCGCGTTTGAACAAGCTCTAGCTGGGCGGGTTGCGGCGAGGAGTTTCCCAACCAACATCAACTCCATCGCCCGCTTCGATCGCGTCCTAGCCGCCCTTATGGACGACCTCCAGGCCACGGTGGCGGAGCACGTGCCGGAAAGCTCGCACACCCCCTACGCCAAGCGGTGGTGGTCAGCAGCACTCACAAACATGCGCAAAAACAAGGAACTGTTGTATTCGGACCACGCATACGATACACGTAAATACATTCGTTTGTTTTCGTATTCAAAGCTACTCCGCCCCATATCGTAGTTAGGCGCCCATCGTAGATTTGCGCGACGATTTTGAGCGCCCACCTCATCGTTCTTTTCCCGAACGCTGAGGTGAGCTTCGGTCGCTACTTAATTGCTCCATCGCGCTCATGTACATTAGGTCGCGCCGCTACGATAGGTAACTATTAATATCATCGTTCTTTTCCCGAACGCTGAGGTCGCGCCGCTATGATAGTTGCTACGCTCACAGGTTATGAGCCCTGCCTCAATGTCGCTCTCCCACTCAACCCCCAACGCTCCGAACCTCTTCAACGTTCCCAAGCTCGCGCAGGATGGATCCAACTGGATCACCTACAAGGAGCGGATGCACACGGTTCTCGGGGCACGCGGTCTGATGCGACATCTAACTGGTACGGCTCGTCGTCCTCCCTCTCCCCCTCCTTGGCCCCGTACAAAGTCCGAGCCCGCGACAAGTACCGAGCAGACGCCAGGTCTCGCGACCACGAGCGCCGCTCCGAGTACCGCGCGAGGCGAAATTCCGCAGCGCGAGTCCGGCGTGAAGCCCGACCCGCTAGCGAGCCTGTCGGACGACGACTACTTCGCCAAGGTTGAGGCTGCAGAGGCGAAACTCGACGACTACGACCAGAAAGAGTTCGCGACCCGGCAACAGATCTACGGAACGATCACCGACTCGCTCCTCCTCAAAGTCAAAGACCTGCCGACCGCGTCGGCCGTCTGGAGCGCTGTCATGAAGGAGCATGAAGGGAAGTCGGAGATGTACGCTAGCAGCGTCCGCACGCGCTTGCTTAATACGAGGTGCGTCGAGGGCGGCGACGTGCGCGAGCACTTCGACACGCTCGCCCGCTTCCGTGAGGAGCTCGCTGGCATGGGCTCCCCACTCCCCAATCCCGAGTTCTCCGCCGCGATCTTCCAGTCGCTCCCCGAGTCGTACGGCACGCTTCTCACGACACTCTCGACCACCGCGCGCATGACGGGAAACCTCCTCTCGCCCAGCGATATTATCTTCGCCGTCAGTGAAGAGTTCGACCGTCGCAAGCTCAACGCACCCAGCTCGTCGAGCGACTCGGCGCTCGCTGCGCAGCCCAGCGCGCTGCTTGAATGCTTCAACTGCAAGCGCAAGGGCCATATCAAGGCCGACTGCTGGCGCAAAGGCGGAGGGAAGGAAGGGCAAGGCCCTAGGAGCCAGGCGTCTCGAGGGCGCAGGCGCGGCGGCGGAAACGGCAGCAGAGCGCAGACGTCCGCCAATGCGGCCGTCGACAACGCCGGTGAGCACGCATTCGCTATCGCACTCGGAAGCGTCGCAAATCCCGGCGACGCGATCGCGCGTCGGCGTGTCGAGGTCTACGACAGTGGCTCGTCGCGCCACATCTTCCCCTGTCGCGAGTCTTTCGTCACGTACGACAAGCTCGACCCACCGCGGCCTATCACCGCAGCAGACGGGCACTCCTTCTCAGCCATCGGCGAAGGAAGCGTGCGCGTGCAGATTCCCAATGGCGCCGGCAAGACGACCGTACTGTTGGAGAAGGTGCTCCACGCCCCCGATATCGCGTTCGCTCTCGTGTCAATTCGACGCGCCGACGAAGCGGGATATTCGGCCGTATTCGAGAAGGGCGAATGCCGCTTCCTCCATCGCAATTCCGGGACAGTCATCGGACGAGTCCCGCTATTAAACGGACTCTACCAAGTCACGCACCAGGACGTAGCAGCCGCTACTGGAGTCGGAAAGCTCCCGGAGACCGAGCTGACGAACCTGGAGCTCCACCGTCGCCTCGGCCACGTGTCGCAGCACGTATCGCTGCACATGGTCGAACAGCAGCGCGTCGCCGGCGTAAAGCTCACGGACGACTCTACCACTGAGGTCTGTGAAGCATGCATCCAGGCGAAAATCACACGCGCACCAGTGCCGGACGAACGTCAGTCCGCGCTCGCTAAGAAGTACGGCGATCGCTTTCACGCCGACACATGGAGCGCCGGTACCGTTTCGCTAGGAGGCAACAAGTACACGACATCGTGGACGGACGACCACTCGCGTTGGACGCACACCTTCGTCCAGAAGGAGAAGAGCCAGGCGTTCAAGTCGTACAAGCAGCTCGAAGCCGAGCTCGAGACGCAGGAGGGCCGTCGCATCAAAGAACTCCAGACCGACAACGGCGGCGAGTTCTGCGGCCACGACTTCGAAGAGCACCTTCGAGCGAAGGGCACAAAACATCGCACGTCCGTGCACGACACTCCCGAGCACAACGGTGTCGCAGAGCGCGTCAATCGTACGCTCGCGGAGCACTCGCGCGCCATGCTCATCGATTCGGGACTCCCCAAATCGCTCTGGAGCTACGCTATCCTGCACGCTACCTGGCTGAAAAATCGCACAGCGACTCGCGCTCTAGGTGGCCTAACGCCTTATCAGCAGCGGTACGGCGAACCTCCCGACCTGCGCGACCTGCACCGCTTCGGAGCGAAGCTCTGGGTCCGCAAGGAGCAGTCGGAGAAGATGGACAGCAAAGCACGCGAAGGTCGCTTCCTCGGATACGCACCAAATGCGAAAGGCTATCGCGTCTACTGGCCCGACAAGCGCACCGTTGGCGTCGAGCGCAACGTTCGCTTCGTCGAGAACGAGCCGACTCTGGTCGCCGACGAGCAGCTTGAGGGGGTGACGACCGACAAGGGCGACCCACCCGTACGTTCCGAGCCGCCCGCGCCACCCATACCCGTCTCGCTCGAACCCACGCATGCGCCGTCTCCGCCAATGTCTCCGATTTGCGAGCCGCAGCCGATTGTCGCAGACAACGAATCGGAGGAAGTAGCGCTCCCCGAGCCTGCGCTAGGTCGAGGCCAGCGCATCCGCAAGCCGTCCGAGTACGTTCTCCGACTAAGGCGAGGCGAAGGCACCACCGACGGACGCGACACCACCGCACCCAAAGGAATCCATGCCGACGAACTAATGGGCGCCGCAGCCCTAGTCGTCGCCGACGAATCGGACGATGCCGAACACATCTGGAGTGAAGACGTCTACAACGTCCACTACCCGTTCGAGCACGCTCTCGTAATTCAGGCCGGGCAGGAGCCCCAAACCCTCGCGCAAGCGCAAGCGTCCCCCGATTGGGCGCATTGGAAGGCCGCGATCGACAAGGAGAACGCCAATCTCCTAGAGCATGACACGTACGAGCTCGTCGAACCGCCGACCGACGTCAACGTCGTTGGATGTCGCTACGTCTTTCGCATCAAGCGCGACGCCGACGGCAATATCACGCTCTTCAAGGCGCGCTTGGTCGTGCAAGGGCACACCCAGGTCCCCGGTCTCGATTTCAACGAAACGTTCGCCCCGGTCGCCAAGCTCTCCTCCATTCGCACCATCCTTGCCCTAGCCGCTCGCTACGACTGGGAGCTCGAGCAGATGGACGTCAAGTCAGCGTACCTTAACGGTCGACTCGACGAGACAATATACATGCGCCAACCTCCCGGATCAGCTGCTCCCGGAAAAGAGCACCTCGTTTGCCGTCTCAAGAAGACGCTTTACGGTCTCAAGCAAGCTGGTCGAGGCTGGTACAAGACATTGTCCGCAGCGATGACCACCATGGGCCTCACGCGCTGCACCGCCGATCACGCAATGTGGTACAGACGCGACGGCGACTCGACACTCATCGTCGCCTCGTCCGTCGACGACCTCACGATCGCAGGCACACCCGATCTCGTCGCTACGTTCAAGTCGGACATCAAGTCGCACTTCGATATGAGCGACCTCGGCCCCATGCACTGGATTCTCGGAATCGAAGTCCAACGCGACCGCGCCGCTTGAATGCTTGCAATTTCGCAGCGCGCGTACATAGATACGATCGTCGCCCGCTTCAACCTCGAAAGCGCGAACCCCGCGACCACGCCGCTCCAGCCAGGGGGCGCACTAGGCAAACATCAATCGCCCGCTACCCCGCGCCAGTTCGAGGAAATGCGCGACGTACCGTACCGCGAAGCTGTCGGATCGCTCATGTACGCCGCGATGGGAACGCGACCGGACGTCACGTTCGCAGTCACCGCGCTCTCGCAATTCATGCAGAACCCCGGGCACGCGCACTGGGACGCCGTAAAGCGCGTCCTCCGCTATCTCAAAGGCACGCGAGAACTCTGGCTCGTCTACGGCGACACACGAAACGGCATCAAAGGCTTCTCGGACGCAGACTGGGGCTCGACGACCGAACATCGCCATTCGATCAGCGGCTACGTCTACACCCTGGACGGCGGCGCGATCTCCTGGTCCGCCAAGAAGCAGAACGTCGTCGCGCTCTCGAGCACGGAGGCGGAATACATCGCGCTCACTCACGCTGCCAAGGAAGCGCTGTGGCTACGGTACATTCTCGCCGACATCATCCACCCCGACGTCGCTAAACATCCGCTCGCGCTCTACTGCGACAACCGCTCCGCGATCGCGCTCGCCAAGGACAACGCCTTCCACCCCCGTACTAAACACATCGACATTCGTTTCCACTTTATTCGCGAAGCTGTCGAAGACAACAAACTCTCTCTCGAACACCTCCGCACCGAGGACATGCCGGCTGACTTGTTCACCAAGGCACTCCCGCGCCCACGTCTGGAGCACCTCTTTGCTCTCTTCGGGCTATGTTCGCTTTGAGGGGGCGTGTTGTATTCGGACCACGCATACGATACACGTAAATACATTCGTTTGTTTTCGTATTCAAAGCTACTCCGCCCCATATCGTAGTTAGGTGCCCATCGTAGATTTGCGCAACGATTTTGAGCGCCCACCTCATCGTTCTTTTCCCGAACGCTGAGGTGAGCTTCGGTCGCTACTTAATCGCTCCATCGCGCTCATGTACATTAGGTCGCGCCGCTACGATAGGTAACTATTAATATCATCGTTCTTTTCCCGAACGCTGAGGTTGCGCCGCTACGATAGTTGCTACGCTCACAGTCCCAAGCATGTTGTACGCCGCTGATGCTTTCCTCACTCCGATTAGGACACTCCCAGGCCACACTCGCAAGCACGGTTTGGTAGGGAGTGTGCGACGACTTGCGGGAGTGCAGCGCCAGGCCCTCCTCGCCATGACGGGCGCCCTGTCCTCGTCGCCCACGGACTCGCTGGAGGCCCACACCAAATATGCTAATTGACAGGCTCTGCCACAGGGCCGCCGTTTGCCTCACCACCCTCCCTAACACCCACCCACTTGGTGACCATGTTCGCCGCGTGGGCAGACACCTTGTCAAGCACCACCGCTCGGCCCTGCACGAACTCCTCGACGCCTACCGGCGTTGGCTTGATTTTTCGAACACAGAGCGCATCCGCCCCGTCCGCCTGCACCCACGCTGGACGCCACGACACCGCACGCATGTAGTGACTGATCGTGCAGGGGCGGTAGCAGATGACGCACTTTGGGCGCACGACAACACGTATCGTGTTTACACTGATGGCTCGGATGTAGACGGGGGCGTAGGCGCGGCGGCGCTCCTGTTTACGCCAGGCCGACAGGAGCCTGAGGTCTTGCAGCTACACCTCGGCCCCTCCACTCGCCACACGGTGTACGAGGCTGAGATTGTGGCGACGGTCTTGGGCGTGGAGCTGCTGCAGAGGGCCTTCCTGTGCACGCAGCATGCATCGATCGGGTTGGACAACACTGCAGCTATTCAAGCCGCTATGCTACGTACCCCAGCCCCTGGCCAATATCTTACTGACATGTTTCACGCAGGGGTGCGGAACCTCAAGGCAGCCCGCCCGCACCTTAACCTCACGCTCCGCTGGGTCCCAGGACACTCAGACGTCCCTGGGAACGAGGCAGCGGACGCCGCGGCCAAGGAGGCGGCGCGCGGGGCCTCCTCGCCCAGTCGTCACCTCCCCAAGTCATTGCGGAAGCCGCTTCCGCTCAGCGCATTGCGAGCGCGTCAAAATTTTGGCGCAGAACTCAATCGGCGGGCTGGAGTCCGCTGGCGCACGTCGATGCGAGGGGCACGCATGGCCAACGTGGACAGCAAAATGCCGTCTGCGAAATACGGCGACCTCATCGCCCCCCTTCCCCGTTGTCATGCAAATCTCCTCCTACAATTCCGTACTAATCACATCCCCCTGCAGGCCTACCTCGCGCGCATCGGGAAGGCAGCAAACCCGACCTGCCCGACCTGCCGCACCAAGCCGGAGACCGTCCACCACTTCTTACTCGCCTGCCCCACATACGCCTTGCACCGCGCCATTCACTACGCCCCGCTCGGCTTCTCCGGACGGACTCTCGCGACACTTCTTAATGCCAAGGACGCCCTCCGCCCCCTTTTCAACTACGTCAATCTTAACGAGGTCCGAGCTGACGACAGGAGGATCTAGACGAGGACGGTGCTTCAGTGGGAGAAGAACTCAGTGTGTTGCATAACTAGGTACCTAGACGAGGACTACATGGAATGAGCATATGATCATATGGAGACAGAAGCTATAGAAGGACTCACCGGTGCTTCAGTGGGAGAAGAACTGAAGCACCGGTCGGGGGGGACGCGCGGTATATCTGAACGCGCGCACGAGGCGAACGCGTGAGCGGGATCGTCCGAGATATGAGGAACGAGGCAGTCGAGAGCATAGGCGCCTAAATGCGCGACTATCATAAGAGGAGAACATATACTAAATAGGTTCGTCGATGCTTGTTATCCAACACTCCCCCTCAAGCGAGACGAAGTCCAAGAAGCGCGGCGAGCATCGCAAGACGTGGGTGTGCGAGTGCCTTTGTGAGGATGTCGGCGATCATCTCGTTGGTTGGACAGTATTCGAGAGCGAGCGTGCGGTCAGCGACGTGAGAACAAATGAAGTGATACCGAATGTTGATATGCTTTGTGCGTGGGTGAAAGACGTCGACATTGCGGATGAGCTTCAGAGCGCTTTCGTTGTTGCAGTAGAGGACCGTCGGACCGTGAGCGGGGGTAGTGAGCTCAGACAGAAGACGGCGCAGCCACAGAGCCTCGCGCGAAGCGTCAGAGGCGGCGATGTACTCGGCTTCGGTCGTGGACAGCGCAATAATAGGTTGCTTGCGAGAGCGCCAGGTGATCGCGCCGCCCGCATACAGGAATGCACAGCCGGAAATTGAGTGCCGATGTGCTTGCGAGCCCCAGTCCGCGTCGGTGTAGCCGATGAGTCCGTCCGACGTCGAGCCAAACGTTAAGACATAGTCGCGCGTGCCCTTGAGGTAGCGCAGCACGCGCTTTGCGGCTTCCCAATGAATAGTTGCCGGGTCCGCCATAAAGCGCGCGAGCGTGGAGGTGGCAAACGAGATGTCAGGACGCGTGGTCACAGCTGCGTACATGAGTGAGCCGATCAGCTGTGCATACGGCCGGTTGCGCATTTCGGCACGTTCGTCGTCATCGAGAGTGTAGTTGAAGAGGTTGGTGTGCAGATCAAGCGGGACCGAGACGGGGCGTGCGTCGGTCATGTTGAAGCGAGTAAGAAGAGTATCGATGTACGCCGCTTGCGAGAGAGAGACGGTGCGCGCGGAACGGTCGCG